>PISX010025576.1:0-25950 GCA_004024625.1 Mellivora capensis | reverse complement strand
TCGGCAAAGAAGAAGTCAAACTATCACTCTTTGCAGATGATATGATACTCTATGTGGAAAACCCAAAAGACTCCACTCCAAAATTGCTAGAACCTGTGCAGGAAAATAGTAAAGTGTCAGGATATAAAATCAATGCACAGAAATCAGTTGCATTTCTCTACACCAACAACAAGACAGAAGAAAGAGAAATTAAGGAGTCAATCCCATTTACAATAGCACCCAAAACTATAAGATACCTAGGAATAAACCTAACCAAAGAGGCAAAGAATCTATACTCAGAAAACTATAAAGTGCTCATGAAAGAAATTGAGGAAGACACAAAGAAATGGAAAAATATTCCATGCTCCTGGATTGGAAGAACAAATATTGTGAAAATGTCTATGCTACCTAAAGCAATCTACACATTTAATGCAATCCCTATCGAAATACCATCCATTTTTTTCAGTGAAATGGAACAAGTAATCTTAAAATTTATATGGAACTAGAAAAAAACCTCGAAATGCCAAGGGAATATTGAAAAAAAAAAAAAAGCCAAAGTTGGTGTCATCACGATTCCGGACTTCAAGCTCTATTACAAAGCTGTCATCATCAAGACACTATGGTACTGGCACAAAAACAGACACATAGATCAGTGGAACAGAATAGAGAGCCCAGAAATAGACCCTCAACTCTATGGTTAACTAATCTTCAACAAAGCAGGAAAGAATGCCCAATGGGAAAAAGACAGCCTCTTCAACAAATGGTGTTAGGAAAATTGGACAGCCACATGCAGAAAAATGAAATTGGACCATTTCCTTACACCACACACGAAAATAGACTCAAAGTGGATGAAGGACCTCAATTTGAGGAAGGAATCCATCAAAATCCTTGAGGAGAACACAGGCAGCAACCTCTTTGACCTCAACCACAGCAACTTTTTCCTACGAACTTCACCAAAGGCAAGGGAAGCAAGGGTAAAATGAACTATTGGGATTTCATCAAGATCAAAAGCTTTTGCACAGCAAAAGAAACAGTTAACAAAACCAGAGGACAACTGACAGAATGGGAGAAGATATTTGCAAATGACATATCAGATAAAGGGTTAGTATCCAATATGTATTAAGAGCTTAGCAAACTCAACACCCAAAGAACAAATAATCCAATCAAGAAATGGGCAGAGGACATGAACAGACATTTCTGCAAAGAAGACACCCAGATGGCCAACAGACATATGAAAAAGTGCTCCACATTACTCAGCATCAGGGAAATACAAATCAAAACCACAATGAGCTACCACTTCACACCAGTCAGAATGGCTAAAACTAACAAGTCAGGAAATGACAGATGCTGGCGAGGATGCAGAGAAAGGGGTACCCTCTTACACTGTTGGTGGGAATGTAAGCTGGTGCCGCCACTCTGGAAAACAGCATGGAGGTTTCTCAAAAAGTTGAAAATAGTGCTACCCTATGACTCATCAATTGCACTACTGGGTATTTACCCTAAAGATACAAACGTACAAATGTAGTGATCTGAAGAGGCACGTGCACCTGAATGTTTATAGCAGCAATGTCCACAATAGCCAAACTATGAAAAGAACCTAGATGTCCATCAACAGATGAATGGATAAAGAAGATGTGGCATGTATAGATGCAATGGAATACTATGCAGCCATCAAAAGAAATGAAATCTTGCCATTTGTGACAACATGGATGGAACTAAAGGGTATTATGCTTAGAGAAATAAGTCAATCGGAGAAAGACAACTATCATATGATCTCCCTGATATGAGGAAGTAGAGATGCAACATGGGGGGTTTGAGGGGTAGGAAAAGAATAAATGAAACAAGATGGGATGGGGGGGAGACAAACCATAAAAGACTCTTAATGTCACACAATAAACTGAAAGGGCCCTGGGGAAGGGGGTAAGGAGAGGGTGGTGGGGTTATGGACATTGGGGAGGGTACGTGCTATGGTTAGTGCTGTGATGTAAACCTGGTGATTCATATACCTGTACCCCTGGGGCCAACAATACATTATATGTTTATAAAAAATAAAACAAATAAAAAAATGATTTTACTAGTTTAGTCAGACAGATGGCATGAATGAACACAGTTATGGGGCTGACAAGTCAAATCACCTGAGCATAAGGGAGGCTTATTATTTCTGGTAATGGCTGACCCATCAGTGTATAAATTTCATACTTCACTCTGTTTTCATAGTGGAGTTTAATATCTTCAAGAGATAGTCATTAAAAGCATATTTTCTTGTGCTACAAAAATTAGATTTTAGAGAAATTAGAGGACTAAATCTGTAAATATTGTAATTTTGCCATCCTGAATATATCATAAGTTTGCATGGATAAAAAACATTTGACCCTATGGCTTATGCTGTTACAGTGCTCTTGGCCATGCCAAAGGGTTTACAATGGCACCCTGAAATCTCAGTTTCCATGTAATAGTGTATTTTGGCAGAGGATAAAATGAACATGGTCCCTGAACCCATTTTTTACAATGCCACTCAGACATTGAGGAAACTAAAAATAATGAACAGAAACCATTACCTTATTGCCAAAGAACCTTAAATATGTCATATATTTAAGATGATCCTTACTGGACGGGGAATTATTTAATTTCAATTTTTATTGACTATACTTTATATATAAGTAGGTAGTGTAAATAGGTGACTTGATGGCTGGGAGAAAGAAAGGAAGCCTCAAAATAAAACTAGAGCTCTCTAGCCATTGCTATTCAATTAGTTTTGTTTTATGTCACTTTGTTCAACAAACCACCTCTTGTGAATTTCGCACTGTTAGTGCTTACCATTATTGAACATGGTTCATATGTTTCTTTCACTAGATAACAGCTTTTTGAAACCAGATACTATGAGATATTTATGACAGAAGCACTGAGGGGATAGTGCAGTGGTTCCCCCAAATATGTTTGCTCAAAGTCACCTGGAGACTATACTTATATTGAAAAATTCCAGCCCTAACCTGCTATGTAAAACAATATGAGAGTTATGATACAGTACAAATGATGTCACCAAGATAGTAGAGTATGAGACCCCAGGATTCAAATTTTAAAAGTAGAAGTAAAATTTTCTGTTTGCTGATGACATGACTTCACATATAGAAAACCCTGAAGACCACCCCCCCCAAAAAAAGTTTGACCTGAATGAATTCAGTTGTTTCAGGATACAAAATTGACACACAAAAATCAGTTGCATTTTTATACACTAATAGTGAATAAAATGAAAAATAATTTATGAGCTCATCAAAAATAAGAAAATACTTAGGAACAAATTTAACCAAAGAAGTGAAAGATTTATACACTAAAAACTATAGAACATTGATGAAAATAATATTGAAGTAGACACAAATAAATGGAAAGATATCTTATGTTCATGGATTGAAGGATTAATATTAAGTGTCCCTACAACCCAAAGTGCAATCTCTATCAAAATTTGAATGAAATTTTATTCAGAATTAAACCAAAACAATCCTAAAATTTATATCAAAACACAAAGACCCCCCAAAGCCAAAGCAATCATGAGAAAGAAGAACAAAGTGGGAGTCATCACATTTCCTGATTTCAAGGTATATTATAAAGCTATAATGCATAATCAAAACAGTATGTCACTGGTATAAAAACAGACACATAAACCAATGGAACAGAACAGAGAGACCAGAAACAAACCCCACATTTTTGGCCAGCTAATATGTCACAAGGGAGGCAAGAATACTCAATGGTGAAAAGTTAGTTTCTTCAATAAATGATGTTGGGGAAAATTGGATATTCAAATGAAAAAAAAAATGAAATCTGGCCCCTATATTATACCACTCACAAAAATTAACTCAAAATGAGTTAGGATGCAAACATAAACCATGAAACTGTCAAACATCTAGAGAAAAACATAAAAATTTCCTTGACATTGGTCTTGGCAATGATTTTTTTTGGTTAGGACAAGAAAAGCAAAAGCAATGAAAGTAAAAATCAGCGAGTGAGACCACATAAAACTCGTTTCTTTTTTCTCCTTTCCTTTTTTTTTTCTTTTGTACAACAGCAACAAAAAGTGACAAAAAAAGGCAGCATATAGAATATGAAAAAATATTTGCAAACCATATATTTGATAAAAGGTTAATATCCAAAAAATATGAGCAACTCATAGAACTCAATAGCATAAAAATGAGCAATAAAAAAGTGGGCAGAGCACCTGAAAGGACATTTTTTTCAAAGTAAACATAAAAACGGCCAAAGGTATTTAATGTCACTAATTATCAGGGAAATTCAAATAAAAAATATACATTTAATTGAACATCATTCAACTATTAAAAAAAGGGAAGGAAATCCTATACATTGTAACAACATGGATGAATTTTGAGGGCATTATGCTAAGTGAAAAAGTCAGAGAAGCAAATACTGTATGAACTCATTTATATGTGGAATCTAAAAACATTGAACTCATAGAAACAAAGAGTAAAAAGCTGGTTGCCAGGGCCAAAGGTTGGGGAAGAGGGGAGATGCCAGTCAAAGCATAAAAACTTTGTTAATAAGATAAATATATTCTAGAGGTATAGTGTAAAATATGGTCACTATAAAAAACAATACCATATTGAATACCTGAAAGTTGTCGAGAGTAGTAATAATACATAAAATAGTGGGGCGCCTGGGTGGCTCAGTGGGTTAAGCCTCTGCCTTCGGCTCAGGTCATGATCCCAGGGTCCTGGGATCGAGCCCCACATCAGGCTCTCTGCTCAGCAGGGAGCCTGCTTCCTCCTTCTCTCTCTGCCTGCCTCTCTGCCTACTTGTGATCTCTGTCTGTCAAATAAATAAAATCTTTTAAAAAAGTACATAAAATAGTAATTATATGAGGTGAAGGATTTTTAAGTAACCTTATTGTGGTAAATAGTTCATGATATACGTGTATATCAACTCATCACATTGTATACCTTAAACTTACATAATATTATATATCAATAATATCTCAATAAAGCCAGGGAAAAAGTTTCAATGCACCAATATGAGGTAAAAATTCTAATTAGTGTACTTTATCCTGGTTTTGCCTCTAATATGTCCTGAAATAGATGGGAAGGAGTTGGAGTTAAGATGGAGGAGTAGTAGGGGACCCTGGGATTGCCTCACCCCTTAAACATAGCTGGATGAATATCAAATCATTTTGAACAACTATGAAATAGATTTAAGGATTAAGAAAATAATCTGGACAATTAAAGGGACAGAACATGGCAGATGTGAGGTTCTAAGACATGGATTGGGAGAGAGAAAAGCCCTGGTGCTGCAGAGGAAAGGGGGCCCTTTTCATGGAGAGAGGTCAGGGAGAGAAGAAGAGACAGGAAGAGAGAGTGGCTCACAAGGTTCATATAAGGTGCCATAGTGTGGAGATCCCCAGGTAGCACTGGAGGAGAATGTTCCCCTTCCTAGAGTACATTTGGAAGAGTGTATATTGCCTCTCCAAGGACAAAATACCCACCATGCACTGTTGAGTGACCATTCAATAACAGGGCTCAGAGGCACATGCAGAAGGTAAATAATCTGTTTGCAGGTTTTTTTACTGTGCTTCATCATAGACTCCAGATATCTGCATGGCCCATCAACTGCTTTTCTGGGACAAAAAAAGTGCCAGGTGCAGTGCTGCAAGGCTCTCCTCCAGTCAAGGGAGCAGGTCTGTGACTTGCAGGGTCTTTTGAGATTTGGGGTTTTGAATCCTAGCCCTGGGCCAGAGATAAAGCGCAGGAGCACTCAGTGGTGCTGGGCATGCACCTAGCCTGGGCATGGACAGGTTGGGGGCAAGGACCTGACAGAAGTGTGGGGCATGGGAGGGGAGATTGTTTGCCTTTCTTTGAGTGCCTCAGGTGTGCATGAATTCCCCTACCCTGGGGATAAGAGAGCAGGATGATGCCATCTTCTACCCCTGTCCACAAGCTCAGTTGGACTTCAGTGAGCTACACAGCACCAATGGAAGCTAGAGCCACTTACACCAAATCATGATCCCTTCTGCCCTGCAGGAGCATCTTTACTAGGGCAGATCTGACTGTGAGCCAGCATAGTGGGCCAACCCCCAGAGAATCAACACAGGCTCCCTGCATGTACCAAGTCTACTGATCATAGAGTTCTCTGAAGGGTCAGCTTCAGTTCTGGTGGAAATAGGACCAGGCTTTTTTTTTTTTTCACACTCTTTGGATCCAGGCTTATTTATAGTTTTTTGTTCATGTGTTTGTTGTTTGTTTCCTTTTCTCATTTCCAAGGATCAGGGTTTCTTTTCTTTTCTTTTCTTTTTTGGAATCAGGCTTCTCTTTAACATTTTTATAACTTTT
Organism: Mellivora capensis; assembly: GCA_004024625.1. Lineage (NCBI taxonomy): Eukaryota > Metazoa > Chordata > Mammalia > Carnivora > Mustelidae > Mellivora > Mellivora capensis. Next base: position 19,642 of record PISX010025576.1, on the reverse strand, counting down.
AAAAATTTTAAAATATAAATTTTAAAAATTAAAATATAAATTTTAAAAATTTATTTGAGAAAAAGAGAGAGCACAAGCAGGAAGAACAGCAAAGGGAGAGGAAGACTCCCCACTGAGCAGGGAAGCTGGACATGGGGTTTGTCATAGGACCCTGGGTCAATGAGCTGAGCCAAAGGCAAATGCCTAACTGACTGAGCCAAACAGGCAAACCCTCCTTTTTTTTTTTTTTTTAAATCAGGCTTATCTTAACAGACTAATCAAAGCACACCTATTTAAATGTCCAAACACACCCCAAGCAAGGAGGAACTCTACAACGGGCTGACCTGTGGTATAGAACTGCCAAAACACAACAGCAGAATCCACACAGCATACACCAGAATCACCTCCTGAAGCTCCAGGCCCTAGACAGCGTATGGCCCCTTTTTAATATAGCATTACTCTCAGGAACAGGAAACATAACAAGCTCTCATAAAATGCAAAAGACAGAAACTTAGACATAGTGATAAAATGGAGGAATTCTCCCCAAAAGAAACCACGAAGAAGTCACAGCCATGGATTTGCTCATAATAGATATAAGCAATATATCCAAACAAGAATTTAGAACAATGGTCATACAAATACTAGCAGGGCTTGAAAGAAGCATAGAAAACACCAGAGAAACTCCAGCTGCAGAGGTAAAAGACCTAAAAACTAAAAAAAAAAAAAAAAAAGACCTAAAAACTAGTCAGGCCAGAATAAAAAGTGCTATAACTAAGATGCAACACTGACTGGATGTAAACACAATGAGGATGGAAGAAACAGAGGAACAAATGGGTGATACAGAAGATAAAATTATGGGGGTGCCTGGATGGCCCAGTTGGCTAAGTGACTGACTCAATTTCAGCTCAGGTCATGATCTCAGGGTCATGAGATTGAGCCCAATGTTGGGTTCCCTGCTGGGTTTGGAGCCAGCTTGAGATTCTTTAAAAAAAAAAAAAAAAAGATAAAATTATGGAAAATAATGAAGCTGAAGAGGGAAAGAAACCTATCAAATCATGAATATAGATTTGGGAACTCAGCAATTCCATAAAGTTCAATAATATCTGTATCATAGGAGTTCCAGAGAAAAGTGGGGCAAAAATGGACAGAAGGTTTATTTGAACAAATTGTAGCTGAGAACTTTCCTAATCTAGGGCATTCAAGTCCAAAAGACATAGAGAAATCCCCTCAAAATCAACAAAAACAGATCAACACCAATACATATCATAGTGAAACTTGCAAAATGCAAAATTAAAGAGAGAATTATGAAATCAGCCAGGAACAGAAGATCCTTAACCTACAAAGGTAGACACATAGCAGAAACCCGTCCATAGAAACTTGGCAGGCCTGAAAGAAGTGACATGATATAGTCAACGTGGTGAATGGGGAAAATATGCAGCCAAGAATACTGTCTCCAGCAAGGCTGTCATTCAGCATAGGAGGAGAAATAGTTTCCAAGGCAAGCAAAAACTAAAGGAATTCATGAGCACTCAACCAGTTCTGTAAGAACTATTAAAGAGGACATTTGAGTGGGAAAGAGAAACCAAAATCAACAAAGATTAGAAAGGAACAGAGACAATCTGCAGAAACAGCAACTTTACAGGTGATACAATGGCACTAAATTCATATCTATAAATACTTATTCTGAATATAAATAGACTAAATAGTCCATCAAAAGATATAGGTTATCAGAATGGGTAAAAAACAAGACTGATTGATATAGTGCATTTTAGACCCAAAGACACCTCCAGATTGAATGTGAGGAGGTAGAGAATCACTTATCAGGTTAATAGACATCAAAAGATAGCTGGAGTAGCCATACTTATGTCAAAATAATCAGAATTTAAGCCAAAGACTTCAATAAGAGATAAGGAAGGGCACTAAAATGCCCTGGAATGAACATATTTCAAATAACAGTAACCTGGATTAAATAATAGCAGTATCAGCACACAAAGAGTGCACTACATTTAAAAAATATAGAAATATTTTATCTTTGTCCCTGAATCCTTAGACTTGGAATCTCTACTGTAATGAATCTTTTTTGTATGCTAACAAAACAATGGGTGGCTGGTGGCCCCTACTTAACTTCAAGATGGCTGCTGGTTGCCAGAAGAACCAACAATGTGATGAGAAGTTTGGAACTTTCAACTTTCTTCCTCCTATCTCCTCTAGGAAGGGAAGAGTGACTGGAGATTGAGTTCATTTAATCAATCATGCCTGAATAATTGAACCTTCATAACAGGTTCAGTTTATAACAGGGTTCAGTTTCAGGGTTAGTTTCCTGGTTGGTTAACACATCAAGGTGTTAGGAGGGTGATGAGCCCAGACAGGCCAAGCTCCATCCTCCTTCCCCTATACCATGGTCCATGCATCACTTCAATTTAGCTGTTCCTGAGTTGTATCCTTTATAATGAACTAGTTATGGTAAGTAAGCCATTTTTCCTGAGTTTTGTGAGCCATTCTAGCAAATTAGCAAAAAGGAATGGGGTTGTAGCAACCACCATTTTATAAAGAGTAAAAGAGGACTTGGGATTAGTGTCTGAAGTGGGAGCAGTCCTATGGAACTGAACCCTTCACCTGTAAGGTTGCACCCATTCCAGGTAGTTAGTTTCAGAATTGAATTGAATTGTAGGGTACCCAGCTTATGTCAGGGGGTTGGAGACTGAGATGATGCGAGGGAAACCCATGTGCTTGGTGGCAGGCAGGAACATGGTATTGGAAAATAGGAAGCAGAGCATGGGGTCTGTGCTTACAAGATCTACTTTGGTGATCCCCCTGAGAACCACAGGTATAGTGGAACACACACACACACACACACACACACACAAAATCCAGTTTTAATGTTGCCTTGGTTTTTTATAAACTATCACTTAGGTGTACTTAGGTGCTTAACATTTATGTGCCTTGTGATTAGAACCTGAGAGAAATTGTGCAAAGTCACATAAAATAGAACCAAATCTTCATTTATTAATGGTTTATAGTCTAATTTTTTGTCATTTGTTTGGAAATTTAAACACAGGAGCCGTGTGTGTGTGGGATGTGGGATGAAATTCCTGCCAGCCAGTCTGCAGTGCAGGAAAGGATCAGCATCCCCATCATTCTCCTTCCTGGTCCTTTGAAGGTCATGTCAACTTAGCACAATCACACTAATCAACATGGAGCTTCTCCCCCTTGAGATCACTAAACCTTAAACACCAAACTCTTTCTGAGGTTTTCCAACAGCTTATCCTCACCCCTGGGCTCCTTGCTAGTGTCTCAGCAGAGAGGAGGCCCCATTCACAGTTAACCTGCAAATATCAATACTACTGCATAGGGGAGACTACAGGCTGGAAGCTAGAAGTGCAGGAAATGGGAATCAGAGTGCACACCAAATTCAGAGATTAGTGAGGAAAAAGTTTTATGAGGAAGAGTTTTATGAGTTGGCTATTTCCAAAAACATGGTCTGCCTCTTTCTTTCATTGAGTCTTCACTTTTGCTTCTTGGACACATGAAGAATTTTCTTCCTATAGATTTGGCAAGCATGATATCTGTACATATTTTGGTTTTGCCTAAGTATTTATCCCCAAGTAAGTTTATTCCAAAGTATTGAATTATCTTTGTAGATATTGTCAATAAAGTATTTGCTTCTAGTATATTATATGATTGTTATTTTGTTGTTAATTGCAAAAGACTTTCAGTTTTTATTCCTGGGATTTTTTCTGGTACATTATTAATTTGAAAACAATATATAAGATTAAATAAAATTGAATACAGATATCTTTATCTTGATTCTGACTTTAAAGAGACTGTTTCTGATGTTTCTTCATTATGTACAATACTTAATAGTATGTATTACTAGGTTTAAAATGTTTCCAAATCTTTATATATCATTTAAAAGTTTTTAATTAAGGGACACCTGGGTGGCTCAGTGGGTTAAAGCCTCTGCCTTCGGCTCAGGTCATGATCCCAGGGTTCTGGGATCGAGCCCCGCATCGGGCTCTCTGCTCAGCAGGGAGCCTGCTTCCTCCTCTCTCTCTGCCTGCTTCTCTGTGACCTCCATCTGTCAAATAAATAAATAAAATCTTTAAAAAAAAATAAATTAAATAAAAAAATAAAAGTTTTTAATTAAAATAGATGGTAAATTTTAAAACTTTCAATATGAAAATCTACATTTTTCTGTTGTTTAATAATAATACAGTAAATATTATAATAAATTTTTAAATGGATATATTTTTTAAATGAAAATACCTTGATATCCTTGAAATAAAGTCTACTTATTTTTTGTACATTGTTTTTTAAATTTATTGTTTCTTGTGGATTTTTAACTCATTATTACCCTCATTTTATGAAACATTTAGAAAGTACTTTTTTTAGACAGTATATTTTTTAATGTTCCAGAATTGTTTGAATAGCACCAGAACCATCAGTTCCCTAAAGATTTTGGTAGCATTTTACTCTAAGATCTGATGATGATATTTTACATGTGTATGCGTGAGTCTGTGTGTATTTCTATGTGTCTGGTGAAGGGAAGGGGCTGTCATAAATCTATGGGTGTCATAAATTTATGGCAACCATTTCCATTTCTTCCAAGTATTTAATACATGTAATTTATTTTTTCCCATTACTCATTTCATTTAATTTTTGTGTACTGAACAGAGTTATTTTATACTGCTAAATCTTTCTTTACTTCTATTATCTAGTTTATGAGATTCAAATAATATCTTTTGTGCCTCAATTATTAAAAATAGGGGCACAGGTGTGGCTCAGTCAATTTCAGCTCAGGTTTTAAAGATTTAAATGTAGGGATCCAAAGAGACATGTGTACCTGAATGTTTATAGCAGCAATGTCCACAATAGCCAAACCATGGAAAGAGCCTAGATGTCCATCAACATATGAGTGGATGCATAAGGAAGAGGTAGTATATGTGTGTGTATATATATACATATGTATATGTATATATATACAATGTAATACTATACAGCCATCAAAAAAAAATCTTGCCATTTGCAATGATGTGGATGGAACTAGAGGGTATTAGGCTGAGCGAAATAAGTCAATCAGAGAAAGACAATCATAATATGATCTCTCTGATATGAAGAATTTGATAGGAAGGGCAGGGGCTTGTGGGGGTTAGGGAGGGAAAAAATGAAACAAGATGGGATTGGGAGACAATCCATAAGAGACTCTTAATCTCAAGAAATGATAATTGACTCTCTCTGCTTGACTTATTTCACTCAGCATAATCTCTTCCAGTCCCATCCATGTTGCTACAAAAGTTTGGTATTCATCCTTTCTGATGGAGGCATAAAACTCCATAGTGCATATGGACCACATCTTCCTTAGCCATTCGTCCGTGGAAGGGCATCTTGGTTCTTTTTTTTTTTTTCTTTTCAGCATAACAGAATTCATAGTTTTTGCACCACACCCAGTGATCCATGCAATGCGTGCCCTCCATAATACACACCACCTGGCCCCCCCTCTTTCCACAGCTTGGCGACCGTGGCCATTGCTGCTATAAACATTGGGATACAGATGGCCCTTCTTTTGTCCACATCTGTATCTTTGGGGTAAATACCCAGTAGTGCAATTGCAGGGTCATGAGGAAGCTCTACTTTTAATTTCTTAAGGAATCTCCACACTGTTCTCCAAAGTGGCTGCACCAACTTGCATTCCCACCCACAGTGTAAGAGGGTTCCCCTTTCTCCACATCCTCTCCAACACACATTGTTTCCTGTCTTACTAATTTTGGCCATTCTAACTGATGTAAGGTGGTATCTCAATGTGGTTTTAATTTGAATCTCCCTGATGGCTAGTGATGATGAACATTTTTTCACGTGTCTGAGAGCCATTTGTATGTTTTCATTGGAGAACTGTCTGTTCATGTATTCTGCCCATTTTTTTATATGATTATCTGTTTTGTGTGTGTTGAGTTTGAGAAGTTCTTTATAGATCCTGGAGATCAACTTTTTGTCTGTACTGTCATTTGCAAATATCTTCTCCCATTCCATGGGTTGCCTCTTGGTTTTGTTGACTGTTTCCTTTGCTGTGCAAAAGCTTTTGATCTTGATGAAGTCCCAAAAATTCATTTTCACCTTTGTTTCCTTTGCCTTTGGATATAAATCTTGAAAGAAATTGCTGTGACTGATATCGAAGAGGTTACTGCTTATGTTCTTCTCTAGGATTCTGATGGATTCCTGTCTCACGTTGAGGTCTTTTATCCATTTCTAATTTATCTTTGTGTATGGTGTAAGAGAATGGTCGAATTTCATTCTTCTACATATAGCTGTCCAATTTTCCCAGCACCATTTATTGAAGAGACTGTCTTTTTTCCACTGTATATTTTTTCCTGCTTTGAGGAAAATATACTGTTATTAGAAAGACACAGTCTTGTTTCCCTATAACAGTATATGACCTTGGAGCAGAAGATTTATATTCAGATCCTGATTTTGCCACTCACTGGCTATGTAACTTTGAGATAATCTTTTACAACTTTGCATTCAAGATAGGCTTCTAGTTAAACCATCCTTTTAAAAGACAATTTCTTCTCTGAGGAAGAGGCAAAGGCAAAATTCAAAGGACAAGTTTAAAAGTTTTAAATTCCAGTCATAATTTTTATTGTAAATTAGAGAATGTGATATGAACCATAGCAAATTCAAATTAATTACAGTTTGAGCATAAGAAATGGCCTTGATGGAAATTATTATTTCTGGTGAAAACCTTCCATTAAGTAAATATGCTATGTTAAAATAATATGGCAAAAGGATTTAAATATTTTTTCTTCTCTTTTATTTTGAAATCTCATATTTTTTTAAAATCTCAAACCATTACTAGTTGGATTACTGAAAACCCATTCTCTGAAAAAGTGGACATTTCATCAATATGATGAAATTTGAGTTCCTATATATAGTTCCTTAACTGGGATAATAATGGGATTTTGAAGAAGAAAGCTTAGCTAGGAAGTTTGAGAGTTAGAAAGCTTGGCTGTGAAAAAAATTATTTTTGTACGATGAATTTTCTTGGTATTAAAAGGAAAATTCTGCCTGCTAATGATCTAGGAACTCCCAACAGAAAAAACAACTAATCTTTGCAAAAGTTGTTTGCAAAATGAGTTCGGAATGTGGGATATTGTATCCTAGAAAATGTACTAATAGTGGTTATATATCTATAAAACCCACAAAACTTATGTAATTCCTTGTATAACCAATGTGAAGTTTTAAAAAATGCATCTAGAAATTAAGTGATCAAAGAAAAACTGATAAATTAAACAAAGATTAAGAAGTTATATCAATCATTATTCTTGGTTGCAAGACCCAGAAATGGATTCTGGTTAACTTCAGAATTTATTGGAAGATCCAACACAAGGATAGAAGGAGGCTTGGAAGCAAGATAAGAACATGAACTTTTCTTATCTTGAACAGGCTTGAGGCAAGGACATACCCCTGGGAAGGATCCTTAAGGTCATGACATTCCTAAATCTCAGCACTGCAGACCCTGGACTACATACATTTGTCATAAATAATTTGACTCTGATTTTGTTCATTTAGAAAAAGTTTGAGTTAATGGCATTGATTACTTTGGAACCTTTTCCTTTAATGAAATATTTTTAGGGAAGTCTAGAAAGTTACCTCCTTATGTAGGGGTAAATTCTTTGTTTTTGTTTTTGGGTAGGGTTTTTTTGGATTTTATAATATTATTGGCATCAAGTATTTGTAAATATATGATATAGACTTGCAATAAGAAAGGGAATAAGATTGGAGGGATAATTTGACTCACCAGAAAACAGCAACTTTACAGATATTCCCAAGTGGAAAAGAGGAAAATAGTAAAACATACTGAAATAGTCTAAATGATTTTACTGTGACCATTTAAACCCAGCATGAGGGCATCTGAGTGGCTCCGACGGTTAAGCAGCTGCCTTCAGCTCAGGTAATGATCCCGGAGTCCCAGGATCAAGTCCCAAACTGGGCTCCCCATTCTCCCTTGAACTCTCCCCTCTTTTGTGCTCTCTCTCTTTCTCACATTCTATCTCAAATAAATAAATAAAATCTTTAAAGCCAGCATGAGAGGGTCACATTTTATGTCTCCAAGAACAACATAGAATAGAATGGTGGCATCTCATGTACACTGAGCCCTTAGTGGGAGAAGATCCCCCTTCAAAATTACAACTTGCTGTCTCCCAAGGGCAATTCTGGACTCAGATCCTTTCCCTAAAAATTATCTGGTATCACAAAGAGCTCAGTACATGCAGAACTGAAGCATAACCATAATAGCATCTATGAATTAAGCATCTTCTCTGTGCCAAGTAATTTCCATAGGTCCAAAATATCACTAACTTCTCATACCAGCTCCATAACTAGATGGAATTTCCCTGTTTATAAGAAACCAAATACCTACAATTTACAGTACTAAAACCCTAGGCTTCATGATGCTTTTGAGAAATCAATTATGAGATTCATGGTTGTAACAGAAATTAAAAGTTGCCATTTCGTTCTTTATTTAGAAAAGCATTAGCCAATTAAAATATATATATTTAGATTTTTATGCACATGGACTGAGATTATAATTGTATATGGTTTATCTTATTTAATTTTTCAAAAGTCTATTTTATGAGATCTGTACTATTATAAACATCATTCTATATTTGCAGAAATGGAGCACAGAAAGATGAAGTGATCTGTCCAAACTTATGAGTAAGTAAAGGATCAACATTTATTGGAATGTAATAAAGTTATTTTCAATTTTCATGCTCTAGACCAGTGGTTGCCAACTAGGGAAAATCCTTTTCTAACATGAGAGGTAATGAAAACAGTTGTGAAAAACAAACTAACAGTTTAAATCTTGCTCTTAAGATATGGCTCCTTAATCTTCCTAAAAACCTCCTACATTTAAGTTGGAACAATTTTAGGTGGCGGCTTCTCAGCTGACACCCCTGCAGTTCTCTTTCTTGCAGACTTTGGCTCCTCAATCCATTGAATCCAACTCACAAGTCTCATTATTCACTCTAAATTGGTTTCCTTCACCACTTCAGTTGAAATTTAGGTGATATTCTTGCATTGTCTCAAACTGCATTCTGTTAAATAAAACCTTTAGCAAAATAAAAGCAAATATTTTGTTACGCTCAACTTTCTTTTATGACTTTATTCCAAGATTTTTCAGAATACTTGATTAAAATGTGCATGTTCTGATCGTTCCAAGATTCATTAGGCATCATCTTTTTGCTCTCTCTTTCTTTCTCCCTCTCTCTCTTTGTTTGTGTTTGTCCATGTCCAAATTTGTCAAAGAAACAGAATAGAAGGGTGGCTACCAGAGTGGGGAAAATGGGGAGATGCTGGTCAAAGGGTCCAAACTTCCAATTTAAATTCCAATAAATTCTGGGGATGTACTGCACAGCATGGTGACTACAGTTAGCCTGAACATTGAACAGTACATCTTAAATATTGTTACCACATACACACATTATAATTATGTGAGGAAATGGATGTTAACTGACTTTATTCTAGCAATCATTTTCCAATATATACCTCTATCTGAGCATCATGTCATACATCCTGAACTTACAAAATGTTTATATGTCAATTATATCTCCAAAACCTGAGCAAGGAAAGCTGTAATCCTTACCTGACTATGCAACCTCTTGGTACAGTGGCTCTAATAATATTTACAAACTAGGAAACCACTTTTTGAAAAATTGGATCTCTTGCTTGGTGTGTTATATATTATAGATTCCTAACATTATCTTAAAGAATGAGACTGTAGGAATTTGCAACATAGAATTAAATGACAGCATGTTTTGTGACTACAGTGTCCTGCCTAAAAGTAAACTTGCACACATGATTATATTTTCAACATACCCATTTAAAATCAGTTGTATTCTAAGGCAACACAAAGCATGTTAAACACAAAATATATTATACTGTTTGAAAAGACAAGAGCCTAATAATTCTCTTGAAGTTTCAGTATCTAGAACTGCTCCATTCACTCTGAAATTCTAGGATGTTTATGGACGAGAGGACTCCAGTCTGCAGGAAAGCACAGATACTTCTCTTCACATTCACTTTCAGTTTCTGGTGTCTTATTCCCTGTGCATAGTTCATTCTTATGTAAGAGAATTGATATCTTCACATGTAATGAACTTTGGTCATTTTGGGAAATTACTAAATTCTATCAAATTCAGAGATAACTCCTAAAACCTCTATGTTATGTAACACATGTTAGTTAGGGTTCTCCAGAAAAATAAAACTAATAGGAAATGATAGATGATAGACAAATAGATGATAGATAAATAAATAAATAGATGATAGATAAATAGATAGATGATAGATAGATAGATACATAGATAGATAGATACATAGATAGATGATAAGAAGAGATGTGTTAATAGGAATTGGCTCATGTCATCTTGTGGTTATGGAGGTGGAGAAGTCCCATGAGGTGCTGTCTGCATGCTGGAGAACCAAAAAGGCCAACAGTATAAGTACAAGTCCAAATGAGGCCCAAGAATCAAGAGGTAGGGGCAGGAGCAGGGGTAATGGCATAAGTCTGGGTCTGAGCCCAAAGGCTTCAGAACCAGGGGCATCCAAGGGTAGGAGAAAATGGATGTCTCAGCTCAAGTGGAGAGAAAGTATATGCCCTTTCTCCTCCTTTTTGTTCTCTTTAGGCCCTCAGACTAACTGGGTCAAATGTTAAAATCTTGCAGGATGCCCCTCCAGATATACCCGGAAATAATGTTTTACCATCTAGCTAGTCAACCTTTAGTCCAGTTAAGCTGACATATAAAATTAATTATTATATCACAGGTATTAGTGTGAAATTTACCATTTAGTATCTTAGAGTGTAACTATAGAACAATACAACTTCTACACATCTCTCTTGAACTCTCACAGCCACACTTGCTACATTTCTAGAGTATAATCTTTTTTAATAGTAACTCAATAATTGTTTTCCATACACAATCACAAGCTGGAAGGATAAATGAGGGGAGTTGAGAAGAGAAGCTCCATTTGTGCAAAGAACGTGTGTTCCTCATCCATCACAGCCTAAGACTGACCCAGGAGAGTATGATATGATTACATTAATTGGAGACAGGAAAGGACCCATTGGTATGGCTGCAAAACTGTCTTGAAAGTCATCTGAGAAGATAGGAAGGGCTACCCCCCAAAGGATACCTTGACACATATGAAATGGGACCTCTTGTAACCTGAGGTACAAAAGGCAGGAGAAACAAAGGAAAATAATTCCCATTCCCCTAAGGTGGTGTCAGCCAGATTGGCCCTATGATGAAACACAGATGGATCAAGTGATATGTGGGACCACACACATGGCTCAAGCCCAGGATAGGAATCAGACCATTATTAGTAAGTAGTATAGAAATCTGGACTCACCTGCGTCTGATTTGAAAGTCATCCAAAATCAGCATGTTAGTACTATCTGGTGGCCCAATCTTGCATGAATATGCAAAAGAAACAACGTACTAGCCAGGACATCCCCCATGAACTAAGGCTTAGCAATAGGGCTTTAGATTTGTCATAGGTGTAGGCCTGAAGGTCTTTGGGCATCTGGTCACCTCCAACACAGTGGGGTTAGAAAGTGCTGAAGGAGAGAGATGAATACCAAAGCCCATACTGCACAGGTGGTATTATCAGAGCAAACTGATCCCAGATATCAGAGGAGAACTTAGAAATCTCAAATGAAAGCACTCTGAAGTGGGAGAGGGTTGTACCTGATGTAGGGGCTGGGATCAGAACCTCTCTTGCTTAGATCTAAGGATGGTGTTGGTCAGATAAATTAAATTATTGGAGGTCAATATTCAGCCAAAGCAGTTAGACTCCCGAGAATGTTGTCTTTACAACTCCACTGAATTATTTAACAAAGAAAATGATTTTTTGATAAGAGCAAATAATCATTCTGCAATTTATGAGTATGGCTAACTCTGTTTACTTGTAGTAAATATTATTAAGAGTTATTACCTAATTTATCTCTAAAGCTAGAAAGTTAGTTTCTTTCTAACTATTCCTTTGTACTTTTTTCTTTGAAAGTGATTTATTCCTTTTTATGAAAATAAATTTTAAAGTGAATCAATAAGACAATCAATTACATTATATGTATTATGAACATTAAGCAAGGAAAAAGTTTTATACTTTCAGAAACGAACTTGGCATAACTTCCATTTTATATTTTAGACTATCTAGAATATTCTGAAGATTCCACACAGTTCAAAACATAATACTCAAGCCCTTAGTGTGGTGCAAAATCCCTTCACAAACTGCCTTACATACATCTGAGCTTATCCTCAGTATCCGGGTGAGAGTCTTTGCCTCTGTGCACCCCACTCCTGCCATGAACAAACGTTTTTCTGGCCCTGAGAACTTGGCTCTTTTCATAGTTCAATATAACAGTCATAGTTACTAGTGTTTTACTTTCAGGAATAGGACAATGTATTTTCTTTCCTATTTTTCAGTACTATATAAATTTTCTTTGAAGAAAGAAAAAAAAACAGTTGCTTGTAATTTGGACACTATAAACTTAAGGGTACAAATATGAACAACATATATTTTGTTAAATTGTTGATCTTTAAGCATTTTTGAAATTTGAAAAGGAATGTAACACTGAAAAGTGCACAAAGTATTTAAATAGACTTTAGATACTTCTCATTTAGATACTGAATAAATCTTTTACTTTTATTTCTTTGTTATTATAAGCATAAAGAGATCCTGAGAAAAGAAATATATTTCATTGACAATGACTCCAAATAAAGTAGTAGCCTTCATAAACCAAAAGCATGGTGATGAGGAGAGAGAGGGGGAAAATATCCCAATTTTTTGAAGGCTCTTGTGGTAAGATAAATACTCTCATTTGTCATTAATGTAATTCTGTATCCATGGTGTTAGCAGTTTAAGCCAAAATTTTGAGCCACAGGTATGTTAAGTTATAGAGAATCCCCGTGGAGAAAATGGAAATGGCTTATGTCTATGTTAGTATTGATTTCAGTTGTATGGTGGAAAATTTGACCTGTCTTGTGAAGTTCTTAATGGTTAATTCTACTATTCTCATCACAGGACTCTTAGCACACATAAAAGATATCTGATCAGACTGTCAACAACACGTGAAGTACACTGAGGCATAATAGAAAAAGCACTGGACTCGGAGTCAGAAGGTATGGGTGTGATTTTAAAAGCTTCAGTATCCTGGTCTGTAACATGAAAGAATCTAACAAGATACCATCTTTTATCCTTCCAATCTACAAAATTTTAGCTATATTGATTCTTACCATAATCAGAAGCATGTTATTCTTTCAGCTTCTGTGGGTCACATAACTTTTGTCTTCAAACTTATCTACATGCTCAAGCTTGTTGGTATTGATTGGCATTTGCTTATTCATTGAGATTAGGTTCCACACATTTACATAAGTTTACTCACAGATGAGTAAATTATAAAGTATGGCTATCTTCAGTTAGATTACTTAGATATTGCCAAATCTCCACTTCACTTCAAATGAGCTAAACTCAAGCTCACTTTGTGGATTAGATATAGATTTATGACATACAGGTGACTTCCACAAAATTAGTCATCTTACATAAGAGACACATCATTAATTGCATCATTATTGAGTATATTTCACTCACATAGATGATCTTCAGGGAGAATCAGACTCAAAATTTAATCTTGTTTGGATTGAACTTTCAACTACTTTCGTAACTGCAAGTTACTGAACTTCATCTATTTATTCAAAAAAAAAGTAGCGATCAAAGTCATTTATGCGTGTTATGGTAGTTGCTGTGAAGGTATTTTGTCTATGTGATTAACATCTACAACTGGGTGACTTTAAGGGAAAGAGATTGCCCTCAGTGATGTGGGTGGGTCCCCACCCAATCAGTCAGAGACCTTAAGAGAACAAACTGAAGTGTCTGTAAGAAGAACTTCTGCTTCATGAATGTAAAATAGAAAAATTCTGCCCAAGTTTCTAGCTTGCTGGCCTGCCTATCAATTTTGACTTGCCAGGCAACCCCATGAGCTGATTCCTTAAAAAAATCTCTCCTATAGGGGCACCTAGTGACTTAGATGGGTGACTGCCCTTTTCTTGATCTCAGCTCAGGTCTTGATCTCAAGGTCATGAGTTCAAGCCCCATGTTGCTACGCTCATGGAACTGGGTATAGAGCCTATTTAAAAAGAAAATTTCATATATGTACTTTATAATACATATTTCTCCAGAGAGATAGAACCATAGACTGCCTATGTAGCATAAAAAGCATAACTGCTGTCCATGGAATAATCACCTTAATTCTTTCAACCTACACAGGCCATTTAAATATAGTCAGACCTCTGGATATGTGAAATGTTGTTCTTTTACTTACTTCAAATGACAAGTGGGTCAGATAGCTCATTAAAAGCTGCTGTTAATAGTCGTGTTTACTCTTCTAAATCAGACATTATGCAGGGTGTTTTTTTTTTAAAGGCCCATCTCAACATGGTGGCAACCAATGTATCTATCCATTTCTCTGTTACTTTGCCAGCATGCAAGAAGATGGAATCACTGAAGTTTAATCCAGGATGTTTCTATAAGTGTTTAGTGATCACAAGCAGAGTGCCACCAAGACTTAAGACCTCAGCTCAAAACTGAGCTCAGTTTGCAATGTTTTGAACTAGAATTATATATATTATATGGTACATTTTATTCCAGAATTTAGAAAAAGAAAATAGATAACAATTGCAAGTTCTCCAGTGTCTAAATAAACACAATCTAAGAAAATGAAAGACTACTTGATGAAATCAGAAATGATTTTACAACAGTTTTGCCATGTAATCTGTGATTTGATGAAAAAAACTTCTGAAGATTCCAAAGACAAAAAAATAATCTGATAACTGATCACTTGAACTCTAATATGTCTTGGCTTCTTCACAGATATCGATGCATATATTCAGTTCTAATCCACTGAATGCATCCATTTTGTTTTCCATTTCAGTTTGCATTAATACTTGTATCAGTCAGCATTCTCCAGAGAAGTAGAACCAATAGATTAGATATATACTACAATTAGTTCTACTTCTCTGGAGAAATATATCATAGATTTGTTTCAAGATGATTTCCTTTATGAAGATAGATTTGAAAGACATATTTGTTTTAAGGAATCAGCACATGCAATTTTAAAAGATGGCATGTCTAAAACTGATAGGGCAGTCCAGGAAGCTCCAATTTTGGGCAGAACTTTCCTATTTTATAGTCTTGAAGCAGAATTCCATCATCCAGAAACTTTCTTTTTCTGTTTCAGAACCTTGTTTCTGCCTTGTTAAGGGATCAATTTTCATTTTATATTGGTAACTGAGGACTGCCCTTATAACTTCCAGGTGCTGATTGATTTGCCTCTTACTGGCAAATTCATCCAAAAGTGGGTTAGGATTCAGATATTTGATATTAACAAATTTAGTGTGATAATAATAAAAAAGGTAATGGGGTAATTTTGGAACTCAACAAACTATATTTAAAGGTTATTTGGACCTGGTGGTGGGTATTATGGCAGGACACATATTGCATGGAGCACTTGGCATGGTGCATAAATAATGAATTCTGGAACACTGAAAAGAAATTTTTAAAAAAGTTTATTTGGGGATATACAGTCAAGAGGGCAGAGAAGTAGCAGGCTGAGACTACATCAGGTAGCAGGAGATCAGCTAGATAGTTTATCAAACCATTGCGAAAACCTACAAATCCAATGGGAGATCAAAGAGAGGAAGAACAGCAATTCTGGAAACCGAAAATCAACCACTTTCTGGAAGGTAGGACGGGCGGAGAAGTGAATCCAAAGCGACAGGAGGATAGACTGTGGGGGAGGGGCCGGTTCCCGGCAAGCGGAGGAGCAACGGAGCACTAAATCGGGACTTTTAAAAGTCTGCTCCACTGAGGGACATCGCTCCAGAGGCTAAACCGGGGTGAAGCCCATACAGGGTCAGCGTGGCCCCAAGCCCCGCAAGCCCTGAACTCCCGGCTCCTCCAGGCCAGAGATTGGGAGATCGCCATTTTCGTTCCTGTCCTCCGGAATTCCACAGAAAGCATTCAGGAAAGAAAAGCTTCCAAAAGCCAAATGGAGCGGATTACTTAGCCCGGCCCCTGGTAAGGGCGGTGCAGCTCTGCCTCGGGCAAAGACACTTGAGAATCACTACAACAGGCCCCTCCCCCAGAAGAACAACAAGAAATCCAGCCAAGACCAAGTTCACTTAACAAGGAGAGCAACGGGAGACAAGATGGCGGGGAACTAGGAGGAGGCTCTGGTTCAACCTGTCCCCTAAAGGGAGCTGATTACCTACCAAGGAACTCCGATCACTCATGAAATCAGCCTGAGATCAGAATTCTACACGTCAGGATCTCTACGGGGGCAGAAGACACCATTGGGCAGGTAAAGTGGAGTGGGAATGCCGGACTGGTATCGGAAGATAAACAAAAGGGGGAGGGAGCCACCAGAGGAGACGGATTGGGAAGTAATACCCCAATACGAGAGTGCCCTATGACTGGGGACCAGCATTAACTTGAAGACAGATAGAAAGCACTCACAAAGAGAAAAGATCGCAGGGTGAAATTGTGGGAATTGGAACGGTTAGGGACAGGGGCTTAAGTCCCCCACGGAGAACAGACACCCCTGGCGCTGAGCCAGAAAGAGTGCAGCGGAGAAACCAGGTCTTAGGAGGAGACCTCCTAAGGGCGTTGGTGTGTGGCAGGGGCTGGGACCCTCGCGGAGCAGAAACAGCCTTTTGCAGTCCCCAAGCCTGCGCTGCGCCGTGCTAGCAGAGCCTGAGACGCGCTCCACCCCCTCCACTGAGAGAGGTGCGTAGGCGCCAGCCGGGCTTTCTAGGACCCAGAAAGTCTGAGTGCTCCCAGCCCGGGCCAGTGGGGAAAATCTCTCTGTGCCTTCCCTGCTTGGAACCTTTCTTGCGGTCTGGAGCTGCCCAGACAGCTGCCGCTTGTGGTTTTGAGTGCAGGCAGGACGCACAGGTGTCCCCAGAGATCGCGGCTGGGAAACTGCCCTGCAGCACCCAGAGGGGAATGGACTGGGGCTTCTCTCTGGGAGGGAGGTCTGGGTGCAGTTTGCTTTCCTCTAAACATCCAAGAACCAACGGGAGCTGCCAAGGGGAGAGAAAACAAATGAACAGACATAAAAACCTTCAGAGAACAAAAGCCTAAAGGCCTGGTTTCCTCAGAGCCCACCCCCTGGAGGGGGGCGGGAGGACTTAACTCAGGAAACACCGCCTGAAAACCCAGGCAGTGAGAGGCAGGCCCCTCCCCCAGAAAGCCAAACCGCCGAGAAGACAACAATCACTACTACTTCATAGATACGTTTAATTTTTAATTCGTTCCCACTATTCTGGTTCATTTTTTAATTTTTTTAACCTTTTTTATTTTTTCTATAGATTTTTTTAGTCTATTTGCCATCACAGTGAGATGTCCAGTACATCAAATTCCATAATACCTTTAACCTGAACTTTTTGATACATATACCCATGTTTTTCTTTTGCTTTTCTATTTTTTTTAAATTTCACTTAAGTTTAGTTTAGATCATTCTTTTCTTTACTTTTATTTGCTAATATTCATATAGAGTTAAACTTCAAGGTAATCCCCTTTCCCCAATCAATGCTACCCCGATAGGTAAACCAATTTTTAATGCCCTGTTATCTTAGGAAAGTTATGTCCTTTAAAAAAGATATCAAGATACATCCAGGAAGAAGCAAAATAACCTTCCTCGCCCACACTGAGAATTTACAACCACTCTCCCATCTTTTTCTCCTACCAGTATTTTTGTATATTTGTGTTTGTCCTGGTAGTATATAAATCTTATACTCAGGGTTCTTTTTGACGAGGTCCTTTTTTTTTGTTTGTCTGTTTGTTTCTTTGTTTTGCTTCTACATATATATGTACATATTTTTTTCTTCTCTTGTCATATACTTTTATCAGTCTTTTTGTCTGTTTTTGTTTGTATACTTCACAAACCTTACCTTGGTGCCCATTTGGGCTGAGCCTTCTCTTTTATCCTTCTTTCTTTTTCCTGTCTCTCTCTCTCTCTTTCTCTCTCTTTTTCTGCTTTCTCTCTTTCTTTTTTTCTTTCATTTGGGTGCGGACTCTTGATTGCTCAGAAGCATTCCAGGGTGCACCTTCACTGCACCAAGGTCGATACATCCAGCTACAACCATTCAGCCAACCCTCACCAAAATGACTAGGAGGAGGAATGCTCAACAGAAGAAAAATTCAGAGGATGGGCCCTCTGCAACAGAGCTAATGGCTACCGACATAGTCGGTAAAGGGAATTCAGGCTAACAATTATCCAGGCAATAGTGAGGTTGGAGAAAGCCATGGGTGACCAAATGGAATTGATTAGGGCAGAAATGAGAGCCACAAGGGATGATGTTCACAATATTAGGGCAGAACTGAAAGCCAACAGGGATGATATTCACAAGGCTCTCAATGAGTTCCAATCTAATCTAAATTCTCTAAAAGCTAGGGTAACTGAGACAAAAGATAGAATTAGTGATCTGGAGGACAAACAGATAGAAAGGATCAGGAGGAAGCCTGGAACAAACAGCTTAGAAGCAACGAAAACAGAATCAGGGAAATAAATGATGCCATGAAACGTTCCAACGTCAGAATTATTGGAACACCTGAAGGGGAAGAGAAAGAAAGAAGTCTAGAAGATATTGTCGAGCACGTTCTTCATGAAAATTTTCCAAATATCGCAAATGGAAACAGCATTCATGTACTAGAGGAAGAACGGCCCCCCACCAAGATTTTAGATTCTTGAAACACCTCGAGACACCTGATAGTAAGAATGAGGAATTATAATTCTAGAGAAACTCTCTTGAAGGCAGCTAGGACAAAGAAGCTCCTTACGTACAGAGGAAAGCCCATCAGAATAACGTCAGACCTGTCCACAGCAACCTGGCAAGCCAGAAAGGGCCAGCAAGATATATTCAGGGCACTAAATGAGAAGAACATGCAGCCAAGAATACTTTATCCAGCAAGACTGTCATTCAAAATGGATGGAGATTAAAGAGTTTCCAAGACCGCCATACCCTAAAAGAGTTTGCAAACACCAAGCCTAGATTGCAGGAAATATTAAGGGGGGTTCTATAAAAGAGGAAAAACCCCAAGAATATCATTGTACAGAAATATAGAGACAATCTACAGAAAGAAAGACTTCAAAGGTAACACGATGTCAATAAAAACGTATCTATCGATAATCACTCTCAATGTGAATGGCCTAAATGCACCCATAAAATGGTTTTTTGAAAGAGTCAATAAGATCGATAAATCATTGGCCACACTAATCCAAAAGAAAAGAGAGAAAGCTCAAATTAATAAAATTATGAATGAAAAGGGAGAGATCACAACTAACACCAAGGAAGTAGAAACAATCATCAGAAGCTATTATCAACAGCTATGTGCCAATAAGTTAAGCAACCTAGAGGAAATGGATGCATTCCTAGAAAAATATAAACTCCCAAAATTGAACCAGGAAGAAATTGACAAGATGAAGAGACCGATATCTAGTAACGAGATTGAAGCAGTGATCAAAAACCTCCCAAAAAACAAGAGCCCAGGACCTGACGGATTTCCTGGGGGAATTCTACCAAACTTTCAAAGAAGAAATAACACCTATTCTCCT
>PISX010025575.1:0-25965 GCA_004024625.1 Mellivora capensis | reverse complement strand
GCGCCTGGGTGGCTCAGTGGGTTAAAGCCTCTGCCTTTGGCTCGGGTCATGGTCCCAGGGTCCTGGAATCAAGCCCGGCATCAGGCTTTCTGCTCAGCAGGGAGCCTGCTTCCCCCTCTCTCTCCCTGCCTGCCTCTCTGCCTATTTGTGATCTCTGTCTGTCAAATAAATAAATAAAATCTTAAAAAAAAGAAAACAACTAAGAATTGGGGGAAACACCACTGACACTGATTAGAGATTTAACACTTGGGGCTATGTACCTGTAGTTGAAAAATGGACACTCCAGAAATCCTTCAAAGCTGTACTTACTCAATATTTATGAAAACTTAGGTCTGACCCATATAGAAATAATTGATTCCACTATGAATTTTCAGTCTTCTTCCTTCCTTCTTTCAAAAATCAACAGCTCCTTTTCAAAACAAAGACTTCAGGAATGATCAATTTCAAGCCAAGCAGGTATGTATGTTAAAGGTTTTTACTTCTATTCTTCACGGTGTGGTATAGATTATTCCAATCAGTCTTTCTAGCTCATCTTACTTTACCTGTTAACACACATTTTATCTTAGGGCATATGAAAAGTATTTGAGGGGTGCCTGGGTGCCTCAGTCAGTTAAGCGTCTACCTTCAGCTCAGGTCATGGTCCCAGGGTCCTGGGATCAAGCCCGGCTCCCCCTGAGCCTGCTTTTCCCTCTCCCTCTGCCTGCTACTCTGCCTACTTATGCTGCCAAATAAATAAATAGAATCTTAAAACAAAACAAAAAAAGAAAGAAAGAAAGAACAGAAAAGTATTTGAAATAATTAAACTATATTTGTTTAAGCAGAGTCTGTAATCCACATTTTGTATCACTTCAGTCTGGCTTTCTTCTCCTTAGGTTAAATTAATGAGGTTTTTCTAATATTTAGACAAATTCCCTGAAGAAGTTACAGCAATCATTGGTTCCAGCTTTGCCTTTCATTGCTCTTCAGAAGGTCAGCCAGCATCTACAAATGTCTCTCCCCACATTTCTGACAACTTCAACACAAACTACAGACGCAGAACAGTCCACCAAAGAGATATCAACGTCTGCAAAACCCAGCTTCCCAACCCTTTGGGCAGTGTTTGCTGCCTTCCACAGTGGAGAAGAGGAAGGAAGTTCACCAGCCCTCCCCCCACCGTGGCTGTTTTCCTCACCGCTTTCCTGCCATGTCGGGTGTTAGAAACCTGTTAAGGAGTGAAGCCGTTTTTCTCCTGTCTTTACTCTCCTGTTAATTCCAGCACCATTGGATTTATTTGCATTTCCAATACTGAGCTGAAAAGAAAGAAGGAAGGAAGGAGGAGAAAATGTACTCATCATCCTCTAAAACTGTGTGTACAGTATATGTCACATAATGCTTTCTGGAAGTTATAATTTCATCCACCTGAAGTGATAAAGGGCATTTAAATCTTCCTTTGATTCATCCTAGAGCCCCCGAGGCTCTGGTGTCACTGCCACATGGTCACATTCCAGAACTATCTACATCTTTATCATAGCAAGTATTGCTTCAGGTTTATATGCAAAACCCAATGGTTTTTGAAGATTTTATTTATTTATTTATTTATTTGACAGAGAGATAGAGAGAACAAGCATGCAGAGTGGCAGGCAGAGGGAGAGGGAGAAGCGGGCTCCTCGTTGAGCAGAGAGCCTGATGCAGGGCTCGAACTTAGGACTCTGGGATCGTGACCTGAGCCAAAGGAAGATGCTCAATGGACTGAGCCACCCAGGCGCCCCAAAACTCTGTGGTTTTTAAAATGCATTTTTACGGTATTCTTATAACATTTCTACCAGCCTGAATTTGACAAATACTATCAGATTACATATCAAAGGGAAAATCATCCATTGTTTTCATTTAACCTAAGGATGCGTTAGGTTATGACCTATGAAAAATGGACACTCCAGAAATTCTTCAAAGTTCAGTGACCCTGCTCAGTGCTTTACTCTGTCCCAGAAATTTCATTGTCGCAAGGTGCAAATGACTTCCTTGGCAATTGCCCTCAACATTTATATTGTCATCACTAAATGATTTATTGAGCTGTCAGGGTTTTCCCAAGCATCTCATTTAATACTCATAACAACTCTTTGAAACAGACATTAGCCCATTTTATAAATTAGGAAACTGAGGCACAGATAGTTTGAGGAGCTCTCCAGAGTGAGAGGCTGGCTTACATCACAGCTCATGACATGGCCACGGGCAGTGCCCCTGACCAGCCATCAGTTTTGAGGTGGCTGGAATTTCTATTGCTCATGAAGAGAGGAAATTTGTTCATCCTAACCCCCTGCTTCTTGCTTAGGTGCTATCTCCATGGTTGCAGCTTGAGAAATATTTTCCTATTTATCTGTTCATTTTATACCCAAAAAAAAAATTGTTAAAAAAATTTTTTCTAAGCCTGTGAGAAATGTACTACATATACCTAAATACATTTTAAGATTACTGATAGTTTTGCATAGTAGAAGCATTCCTCCCTATTATCTACACATTTTGTAGAGGAAAATGTTAGACAAGGTGTGCAGGTAACACTTCAAAAACCTGCTTCTTCTCCACAAGGCACTTTTCTAATTCTTCTCATCCCCCTGGTGTTTCTATAGTAACCTGGCACCCTCAGCTCCCGCCTTTCTGTTGGCACTAAAAGATCATTTATAAGCAGGCCTCCACTTTTTCTGAAACGCACCCTTCAATTCATAACACAACAGATAGTGTGTAAGTTGAACAGGACCCGAAGCATTTCTTCTCTTGAGTTAAACTCACATGTTCAGAGGAGTGAAAATATCAGGAAATGTGGTGTTGTAGGACTCAGCTTTCAGCTTCACAACTAATAAAAAGAGCCAAGCTGGGATCTGGGGAGTCAACCTAGGGTCCTTCATGCCCATTACTTTCTCTTGCTTCTTTCATGACGAAAACTATAACTGACCAGGGATACAGACACATCCAGGAAAGGAAAGTTTCAGAAATTTATCTTTTCTAAAGTCAGTATTTGGGATTTGTTATTTGTTTGTTTCCTAAAAAGCCTCTAGATCTTCCTTCTCCAGAACCGGATTGACAAGGCTTTTTTGACATATCAGTAATCAAATAATGTCTATATTCAGGGCCCATCATGATAGAAGCAGAAGAGCCCCTCTGAGCTGGGCTTCATGTCACAAAGGCATTTGCATCATCTCCAAGAGGCGTTAGACACACACTCGCAGGGACACGACACAGCCTCCAGCAAAGAAAGTGGTCAAAATGACTTCAGATTACTAAACCACCTCAGTTGTAGTATATGATGAATTACTTTTTAAAAAGTAAACTCTATTTTATGAAAATCTCAACTACATGGCATTTGTCATTTGGGAAGATTGAAAGAGTTAATATATCAAATGTAACCATTCAAAATTCACCAAACCAGCTCCATTCATACTCTTTCTCCAGCCAGAGTCTCCTCTGGCTCAACCAATGTTGAATCCATCCTTCTAGTTGCTGAGACCAGAAAACCTGGAAGAAATCTTGATGCTCCACTTGATGCTCCTCTCACACTCCACTTTCAGACCATCAGGAATCCCACAAGTTTTATTCAGAATCCAACTACTTCTCACCATGCTCACCACTATCACCCTGGACCAATACCATCGTCCCCTCTCGGTGTTCTGCCTGCTGCAACCGTTGCCCCAGCATTCCACCACCAATTCATTTTCAACATGGCATCCAGAGTGAGCCCTTAAAAATATGACATATCAGGTCACTCATCTGCTCAAAATCTTCCAGGGAATTTTATTTCTAATAATGGTGGACTAATTTGGTATAAACCAAGCTTCAGAGCCTCCAAAAAATTTTTTTTGAATCTTATTCAGTTCAGGCTACCATAGCAGAATACCATAGAATTGGTGACTAGAACAACAAGCATTTATTTTTCATAACTCTGGAAGCTCAGAAGGCTAAGATTAGGATAGCAGGAGACTCAGGGTCTATTGAGAGCTCTCTTCCTGGTTTGCAGGCAACCATCTTCTTTTTGTATCCTGACATGGCAGAAAAAGACCACTGATGTCTCCATCCCCTTATAAGGGTGCCAATCTCATCACAAGAGCTCTACCCCCATGATTCCATCAGTTCTAAATGTCCCATCTCCAAAATCATCTTTTGGATGATTTTATCATTTACTGTTTTTTGTTTTTTTTTATTTTGTAGATAGCACCTATCAGATTACAGAAATTTTCTTCTATTCCTAGTTTCTAGGAGGTTTTATCATTCATGATAAAACTCTCCCTTAGTGCTGAAACATAGAAAGATTTCCCCTTGATATTGAGAATGTTACAAGAATGCCCACTGTTACCACTTCTATTCAACATTGTCCTGGTGGTCTGAACCAGAGCAATCGGTAAGAAAAAGAAATAATAGTCATGTCAGTTGGAAAGGAAGACACAACACTGTTGTTATGCAGATGACACTGTTGTATTCATTGAAAACCCAAGGAATCTACAGATAAACTACTAAAATTAACAAATTTATCCACAATGTCTTAAGTTATTCTATCTATAGATAAATTATTTAAAATTGTAAGAATTAATTACTACTGTTGTTGGATACAAAATCAACACATAAAAATCCATTGTTTTCCTGTAAAACAGACACACAAAAAAATGGAAAACTAAAAATAAAATATACTATTTATAGGACACCAAAAAATACCAAATACCTAAGAATAAATCTAACAGAAAATGTCAAAGTTCTCTACACCGAACATGATAAACATTTTTTTTAAGATTTATTTATTTATTTATTTATTTATTTAAACAGAGAGAGATCACAAGTAGGCATAGAGGCAGGCAGAGAGAGAAGGAGAATCAGGCTCCCCGCTGAGCAGAGAGCCCAATGAGGGGCTCGATCCCAGGACCCTGGGATCAGGACCTGAGCCAAAGGCAGAGGCTCAACCCACTGAGCCACCCAGGTGCCCCATGATAAACATTGATTGGTGTTAATTTAAAAACTACATTAGTTATCTCTTAACACATAACAAATTTCCCTAATTTAGGGAAATTCTTCCTAACTTAGTTGCTTTAAACAAGGTTAAACATTATCTCCCACAATTTCTATAGATCAGGAGAAGCTTAGCTATACAGTTCAGGCTTTGTAACCGTCCCTTAGAACAATGTACTGCTTAAAATATAACCTATGAGAAATTATACTAGTTACCAAGCATGCTTAGACGTAACTTTAAGAAAAACATGTACTGGCAACAGACCTCTGAGAGAGAGGACGATATATGTCCTTGAAGCTGAGCAGCTGGGGATGCCCGGCCCGCTCAGGGTGGGACTCCGCCTACTTCATTTTTCCGTTATCTCCCCTTCCCCAGAGAGCATCACCAGTCAGTCAGACAATGTTTTCATTTGGACTTACTCACTATAGGTCATGTACTACATGACCAGACATGTTTTGCCTTTCTTCTTACGTGTCTACAAGACTCATGGTCAACGTGTAATCTACTCTGGCTTCTTCGTTGGTTGTTACTCACTTTCTGATAAATATGAGACTAACAAGTTGTTCAGGGCAACAGTCTTCTCTACTGTCGTCCTCTACTCCCTTTCTCTTGCAGCTGACTTGTTTGTGCCTCATTCTTCTCCCGTGCATTCTCAGGAGGCCACAAGGCTTGGGCGCTCTCATGAAGTTGCCATCAAGATTTCTTCTCAGGCTGGGGGCCTTGGGTGGTACAGTTGGCTGGGCAACCCATTCTTGGTTTCTGCCAAGGTTGTGATCTCAGGGTCATGAAGTTTAGCCCCATGCCAGCCTCCATGCTCAGTGAGGAGTCTGCTTGGGACTCTCTCTGTCCCCCTGTCTCTCTCTGACCCTCACCCCTGCTCATGTATGTGGGCACTCTCTTTCTCTTTCAAATAAATAAATCTTAAAAAAAAAAAAAGATTACCTCTCAAGCTGCAGTCATCTGAAGGCTGCTTCATCTATATGGCTGCTTAGGTGACCTTGAAACACTGAAGTTGGCTCCCCTCTGAGAAATGATGCAAGAAGCCAAGGTAAAAGCCACTATGCCCCATACCATCATTCTGCCATACTCTATTGGTCACATAAACCAACTCTGAGTCAATGTGGGTGGAGACTACACAAGGGTGTAAAATTCAGGAGGCAGGAAATCATCTTTGAGGTTGGATACAGCAAATAATTGAAAAGATGTTCCATGTTCATGGATTGGAAAATCCAATATTAAGACAATGTCTGGGGGCACCTGGGTGGCTCAGTGGGTTAAAGCCTCTGCCTTCGGCTCAGGTCATGATCCCAGGGTCCTGGGATTGAGCCCCGCATCAGGCTCTCTGCTCAGCGGGGAGCCTGCTTCCTCCTCTCTCTCTGCCTGCCTCTCTGCCTACTTGTGATCTCTGTCTGTCAAATAACTAGATAAAATCTTAAAAACAAAAACAAACAAACGAAAAAAACAATGTCTGTTCTCTCCAATATGATGTATAAAGTCAACATGTTCATTGAAACTCTGGCATGCAATTTCCTCTGCCATCAAAAGTCTAAAATCAATGGAATGCCACCATTCATTCATTTTCTTTAAATTACTGATTTACTTCTGTGTTAATTCAGCAATAATTAAAAGTCTGTGCCTTTTGTTATTTCATCCCAAGGTCACATCCAATTTCTTCATTAACCCAAATGATATCTGAGAGGGCATCTTCTCCTGTAATCTATGTGAAGAAGTTTTTAATAATCAGCCTAGAAGTTCTAAATAAAACAAAGAAATGCCAAAATTTTTAGTGATTGACATAAATTCCATGGAATAACCAATTTTCAAGAATCCTTCCTTCTAACCAGTTGTTTCTCTGTCATGGAGACTTGAACCCTCTTTCAATTACTTCCCCAGTGGAACAGTTACAGGTATTTTCCCACGAAAAACCTTTAAGACAGGTATGTTTCATAAACATGCTATGTTTATGTTTCATAAACATAAACATGCTACTTTGGACTTGACCTGCTTCCCAGAATAATAAATGGCTTTTGTGTGAATCTCACTTCCTACTTTCTGGTTATGCCCCTACATGCTCATCAAAGTGCAAAAACGTGTGTTCACTTGGACTGCTCACAAATATTCCGGCTCTGTCTGCACTCTGACTGCATTCTGCTGCCCACGTGAAGAGAAGAATGGCTACACAACATGCTTTAGCCAATAAAGTGTGAGCAGAAGTGATATGCGCCCCTTCCACGTGGGAGATGAAGAGTTAGCACACTTTGCCACTTGCTTTTTCCCTTCTGCCTGATGACTGCACTGTTCAGAGCGCTGGCTTCCCCCATCAGCCTGGCTGCTGGAGTGAGGAGATCAAAATGGCCCTGGGAAAGAGACTGAGAACATGGCTTTCCTCTCGAGCCCAAGAGATTCCAGTCAAGAGAAAGGCATGTCTTGAAAAAAATCTCCAACTATGGGCACATGAACCTGATCAGAATCAAATAAATAAGAATGCAATTAAGTTTCTGAGAGAGTTGTATAGCCAGAGAAACTAGGAGCCTGGACACAAAATGTTTACGACTATTCAAGATTTAAAAGCACCTTAGTACCTTCAATCTTCCTCAGGCAGAGACGGACTGAGAAAGCTGTTTGGCCCCCAAGGAGGCATGTTCTCCAGTGCTTGCTTCAGATGTGGCCAGATTAAAGGTAGAGGAAAACCGTCCAGAACATGGAACCTGATGGACTGGAAAGCCACAGAACCCAGCCCTAATCAGGGGGTACTCCCCAGACCCAGGGCGAGAGTGTCTGCCAGCAAAATTCAGAATTGCCATGGGCTGGAGGCTGCCCCGGCATCACCACAATCATTCTTTCCTCCACCGTTGCACTCCGGGTGTTGCGTGAGACTTGTCCTTTTTATTCATGATCTCTGAATTAATAGAATTCATATCTGACCTGAGGTAGAGACCTTGGTCCATTATCCCAAGATCCTGCTATTTAATCATCAGGCCCCACGGGAACCCCTAGGCAGTGGTGCCCTCCCCGACCCTCAAGAACATCTAAGGCACTTTTATTCCTCTGCCCTGCTTACGAATAAAAGAAGTTGAGGGTATTTTAAAAAGACAAGTCTTCCCTAGTGTCTCTGATAAAACTATAGATGTTTTGTTTCCATCTGAAAGCGATGACTCTTAAAAGCCATTACTTGGACCTCTAAGAGTGCTGGTACCTCCCAAGCTACAACTGGCATTAATTGTCATCGATGTCAACATAACCCAAATGCTTAATGGTTCGGGAGCTCCGTCTGGGATAATAATGGCAGAACCTCTGCGCCTCCCACCCCCATCAAAATGTGGCCCAGCTCTTTCTGGGACTCGCAGAGCTGATGGGCTCCACACTGCAGCTCAGCTCGAAGCCTGGTCCTGACCACAGCTGCTCCCTAGCCCCTAGTTACTCAGCACCCCTCCTCCTCCCGTTTCCCTGTCGCTCTCACTGCCTTGGGGCCAACAGAAGAGGCTGGCGGAGGGACCAGGCCCAAGTGGTCCCCGCAGGGCTCCCTCCTCTCCCCCACCCCACCCCGCAAGGAGCCCTCCTTTCAAAGGAACTAACCACAGCATCCTACACTGAAGGGCTTGTAGATGTTAACTTCCCCCAGCCCAGCAAGCAAATGTCTGCCCCATATCCATGTTGGACACCCCAGAACAACAGCAGAGAAGTGCCTGCCTCCCCTGGTCAAAGTTACTAGGATATTTTTAACTGTAATTGTTGTTCCTCAGAACAAACGAAGGCTTTTATTCAACCCTACATCTCTCAGCCACCACCGTCGTAATGACAGGGACAGAGCCTTGAGCGTGACCACGGGCCAGACACTGCCTGCTATACTGAAGCCTCTCGCTACCTGACGGGCTACGTGAACTTACAGCCCAAGAGGCAAAGCAAAAGCTGAGGACCCAAGAGTAAATGGGACCAGCCCAAGGTCACACAGCTAAGGAGGGCAGGAGACCTATCTGCATGGTGGCCTGCTCCCGACCACCCCTCCTATCACCTAGAAGCAAACGGGACCGTATCATGAAGGCTTATGTATCGACACCCCCCCTTAGTGGCCAATTAAGGTACAAGAATGCTCCCTCAATTCAAAGTCAGAAACTCTCCCATGCAGAGAAAAAATGTTCTTGCAAAGAAAGAACATAAATACCAGCTTATGTGTTCTTTCACATTATAACTGTTGCTAAACTAGTAAAATTGTTGAAAGTGGAATGCTATTTACATTACATGAGTTGAGTTTTTCCATTAAAAAGTACAATATTGGATGACTGTGCACTTTGTTTGTGTGGAAGAGGAGGGGAATGCCTTTCCCCCTCTGAAATTGCAAATGTCGGTACAAAGTGTTGCATATTTATTAGTCCATCTGCTACTACAGCATTAACAGGGGAAAAAAATCTTACTATAAGCAATTTATTCACAGTTATAGTTTTACCACCTGATGTGCAAAATAACAACACCCAGTAAGCATTCATTGTTGTGCTGAGTAATTTTGATTTTCAATTTAATTCATAACATTTTTTAAAGACCACAGAAGTGAACATTGGCTCAGCATTGGGTTCTGTTCCTCCATTTGAGGTGAACAGAATAATCACCAGTTTAAAAGTCACCGCTTTTCGGGGACCTCAGCTGTCTGAGGTTTCAGCGACCTGATGAGGTGGTCATGAACAGACGTGGCAGTTGCATATTTCCAAAACGGACACGGTAAAATCTGAAAGGTGAATTTGAATCAGGCCACCCAGGTAGTTCAGGACCGATGGCTCCGCTGGGAGGCAGCTGCTGCGATCCGGCTCACACTGAATCCAGTCGCAGTAGGAGCTGAGACTGCTTATCTCTCTCGACAAAACACCAGCGATGGGTATCAACTGGGGGATCTTTCCAAAACAACTGATCCCCAAATAACAATTAAATAAGGACTCGGGCCAATAATCAGAGGCGGTGTGTGACTTTTGCACCTGGAAGATAAGTGAAGAAGAACTCTGAGAGAAAAAGACTCCACGGGGTTCCCTCTCCCGCCTTGGCCCCACCCGAGAGGGGAGAGACAGCTTCTGAGCTACAGACGGCATGTCCCGGGTCTTCTGCCCGGGTCTTCTACCCCCGCACCCGCAGAATGGAAGCAGAACCTCTGAGTTCCAGCTGAGGTGTCCCGCTGATTGTAGCTGCTACCTGCTGCCCTTGGCAACACGGCCCATCCTGTCTCCTTGGACACATGTTCTTCTTACCTGCTGCTACACAACACACCAGCCAAGCCCACGTGGTGTCAAAGCACCATGATGCATGCTCATGAATTGTGTGGGTCAGAAACTCCGAGAGGGGTCAGCCGGAGAGCTCACCTCAGCTTCACAACATCTCGGGCCTCAGCTGCAAAGGCCGAAATGGGCAGAAGTGACAGGGCATCTGGTGACAGGAATCATCTGGAAGCTTCATGCTTCCTGGGTCTGGTGCCTGGACTGGAGTGATGTGAAGGCTGAGCTTTATATTGACTGGAGTGTCTACATGTGGCCTCTCCACAGGGCTTGGGTTTATCCAGAAAGCAAATATTCCACAAGAACCAGCATCCAAGTCCTGGGTGGTGGGGGTTCCCCATCCCCTCCAGACCCATCTGGACCACTGGCCCCTCTCTCTCCAGCCATAATGACCTGCTTTAGGTTTTTCTTGCTTCTTCCCAGGTTCCTCTGCCCCAGGGCCTTTGCATTGCTTGTTCCCTCCCCTCTTCAGCTTATAATGCCCACCCATCCTTCAGATCTCAGCTTAAACACTGCTTCTTTCCTGAGCTCCCTGACTAGGTCAAACTCCCAAAACAGACCCGCATAGCAGTAAATACCTTATAACGGTTGTAACTGTTTACTATTTAATATCTGTCTTCTCATCCCAACTGTAAACTCCATAAAGTCAGCAACTCTGGTTTTGATGACCATGGTAACCCTCTCCCCAACCCACATCCACATAATTACAAAATCCTTGGCCTAGAGAAGGTACTGAATAAACATCTATTGAGATAGATTTTTAGAGTTATTGAGCATCTTGTATCCACCACACACTGTGTTAGGGGTGGGAATACAGCAGTGACTGAGACAACCACACTTCCACCATCTTGGAACTCATATTTAGAGCAGGAGACAGACGATAAACAGAAAAATATGGGATGCATGTGTTGAAGGAAGAAGAGTTCTGGAAGAGAAAACTAGGAGACCTAACTCAGCTTTGGAGTCGAGGAAAGCTTTCTTGAGGAAATGAGATTTTTACCAAGATTTCCTCCACACCTAGACCCCCTGAGTTCTCCATCCCAGCCAAGCATATGGTCATTCACATCTCAATTTCTTTCTTTTAGGAGCGAGCAAACAATTACTCCTTTGTAATTTACATTTACGGTGTGCTGCAGGAAAAATCAGTATAAGCCAAGGAAAAAGAAGCATAAATATATTTCTCAGTGTGAATGGGCTGTTTAATATTACCGTGTGCACTAATTAAGTTGCATGTAACACAGAGAGCACTTTGACACTATTAAACTTAATGACCCTCTGCTTAAAGAGGAAAGACACATTTACAGTGGAATTATGGTCTGAGCTGTAATGCCTAGCTCGAGGAATGCCTTCAAGGAGATTGTTCCCAAATGCCTCAGAGCACCAGCTTTGAAATAACAATAATGTGTAAGTGGCCGTGCAGTCCTTTAAGCAATTTCATTGTTTGCAAGGATATTTCTTCTACCTGTCCACACAGCAGAGTTAAAAGTCAGAGCAGTTCATAAGGGCTGGAATTACCTTACTGATCCTTGGAGGCAGGGACGCATTCAGTAGCCAAGAAAGCCTTCAAACTCACGTCTTGTATTAAAAGCTCGCAGGAAGGCCGTCACTTCCACACATGGTCACAACTAATCTTCATGACAAGCTCTAAGCTATTTTTATAGCCATTGGATAGATGAGGAGACCGAGTCTGGGCAAGCTGAAACAACCTGATTCATTCCTCCATTCACTGCAACAAATAGGTTTCACATGTCTGCTTCGTATCAGCCCCATTCTGAGCACTGGGAAGTCGGCAGGGAACAAGATGGTCCAAGCTCCTGTCCTCATAACGCTGACATTCTGCTGGGGGAGCCACATCAACATGGACAACAGCACAGGCTGGAATGTTCTGGAAGAGAATAAAGCCGGGCACCGGTTCCAAGGAAACTCACACATAGGAGGCCTTTCTTGAGAGGGCATGGGTGAGAAAGCCCCTCCAAGGAGACATTTGACCAGAGGTTTGAATGCTGAGGAGTAGGCTGCGCTGGAAAGTGTTTTCTGGGTAGAAGGTACAGCTGGTGCAAAGATCCAGAGACAGAGCTATACTGGGCATGCTCGAGGGCAGAGAGAAGGCTAGGGTGGAGGAGGAGCATTCCAGGTGGTCTCTCTACTGGGATATGGACATCGGGCAGCTCTGTCTTCTTCCCGAGCCCACAGTCCTCACCACTGTGGTTCACATCCTCATACCCAGAAGGCACAACACAGGGGAGTGTAAGCTGATTCTCCGGGGAGAGAAAAGCCAAGCAGTGAGTTCCAGCTCTTCTGGGAAGACACTAGCTTCCCAGGATGGAGGAAAGAGGACTGGGTGGAAATGGGCTCTTCAAGCCCAACCAGGTGAGATTCCATTTTATCAGACAGAGCTAGTGCACACAGGGATGCCTGAGGGATCTTAGTGAAAAATCTGGGCAGAGCACAAGATCTTCCATGCCTGTAGGGTGCATGTTGTGCTAACGAGACTCATTCATTCATTTAAATGGTATTGTAGGGCATCCATGGTGTACGTGACAGGTGCCAAAGCTGGCACCCAAGCTAGACACCGCCCCCATCCACACGGAGCTGACAGCCTCCCGAGGCCCAGAGGATCTAGAATTCTACTCACCGGGAATCTAGTTTTGTCTCCCTAACTCGGGGTATGAATCCAGGAAGGAGTTAAAAAAACAACTTTCCCAAGACGTGCTGGGAGGCATTTCCCGGTTCATCTGTCCACCTCCAGGACAGTGACTGCGGAGTCCCCACTAGCAGCTGCCAACGGAGGAAGAGGGACCGGCAGGACGTTCAGACATTGGATAAGAATTTTGCATTACAATTCTGGAACAAAGCAGGAATTCTTACTTAACCAGTTAATCCTTGGTTAACCAGAGAATTAATCAAAACATTCCCCTGCCTCCTTTTTGTACATTGATTGAATTTTTATTAGAAGCATTTGTGCCGTGTCCAGCACACCCATAAAAAATGTCAGTTTCTAAACATTAATTCTTTGAGTAATAGGGATGATAGATGGCAAACAGCAAAGGAATGTCTTTTCATTCCCATCCCTACCTCTTCCCACCAATGCACGCGCATGCGCGCGCGCGCGCGCGCG
The DNA here is from genome assembly GCA_004024625.1 of Mellivora capensis. Lineage (NCBI taxonomy): Eukaryota > Metazoa > Chordata > Mammalia > Carnivora > Mustelidae > Mellivora > Mellivora capensis. The sequence continues at coordinate 12,626 of PISX010025575.1, read as the reverse complement.
CGCACGCGCGCACACACACACACACACACACATCTAAATCCTGCTCCCTAGATCCCGCATTTCGGTATCTTCATCTCACTGAGAATGCAAAAACTGATCTGAGCCTGCGGGCGAGGCTCTGCGGATAAAAGAGGCCGATATTTCTAAGTAGTTTGATCTTCCTTACCATACCAAGAGCAGGCGGGTGGATGGGACCAGAGTATTCCCACACTGGCAGCTTAGAGAGAAATGAGATGCAATGAGAAAAACAGCGGAGGGCTCACATCTGCGGGAATAGGGCTGAGGAGCGGCAGAGGGAACGGACAGAGACTGGGGTGGGGATTTGAGGCCCCCAAACAAGGAGGAGACTGAGGCAGGTGATGGCAGAAGCCTTGCCCAAGTCACGCTCACCAGTCTGGGCAGGATCAGTTCCCAGGCTCATCGGCCCCAATTCACAGGCCCTCGATGCAGCAGACGGGATGCCCCACACAAGGTCAAGCAGGGCAGGAGTCTGGCTTTCCAAGGCTCCCACCATTTGGGGGGACATATGGCAGGCCCCTGCTCTTTCCACGCACTCTGGGGTGGAACCAATGGGCAGTCTTGGCAAAGGCATGTGAACTTCGAACAAACTGGATATTTAAACTGAAAAGAGGGAGTTGAGACCATAAGAACTTGAGATAATCTTAATCGGCTCCCTTGCCAGCAGGAGGAGGTTATGTGAGAGATCGGATGGGTTATGGGAAATAAAGAAGCTGTGTTTCTTCACTATCTGGGTGCAGTATTTGCCAGTTTGTAATCCCAATACATTTTCTATCATCTCCAAGAGAACTCTGGATCATGGCTCTTTTGTTCAACATAGTCGATTCAGTGCCTCACCAGACCTTCAATAAGCAATAACTGAATATATGAATGAATAAATGAATAAATGAGGCCAACCTTAATCCCTCTATAGCTAATCCAAATGTCAGTGCTGGAAATCAGAAGCTTATGAGGAGAGAACTTATCAAGAAGTCAGACAACAGTCACAGCCAACATTGATGGAGTTACCCAATCTCCTCCCCTTTGTCTAGCTAATACGACCCTAGTTTGGACAGCAGTGTGCCCGGTAGAACACCCCCTCCCCCAAGCCCCATGTAGCTGGAAATGGCCAAATCACCAGTTCTGTCAGCTGAAGTAAAGCATGGAGTTTTCAGGAAAATTATTATTTTTCTGATAACAGTGGACAAATTCGGCTGGCACATACCTTTTTCCTCTTCCTCGTCCCTCTTCTTCCTAACTGAAATGCAAAAGCAGCACCTGGAGATGCAACACCTATTTGCACCATTAGGACAAAGCCATCAGGACAAAAGTCACATGCTAGGAATATCAGAACAAGGACCTGGAAGTCTGAATCCTTGATTCTTCCTCGAGCAGCTGCACAAGTCCTGGACTGCAACCTCCAGAACATGGTCCCCATGAGAAGAATAAGCCTTTTGTTCCGAATCTACAGATCCCAAATCATACCGAGGAAGAATTCAGGGTTTCATAAACTTGTGGGGGGGAAAGGGTACATCGTTTTTACAAAGCTCTAACATTTTGTATTCCTTCCTGTTAGGAATGCGGGCAACAGACCAGACTGGCATCAGCGATGCCTGTGACCTTGTCAATAAAACTCACAGCCGTTTTCATTTAACATTACAATTCTTGCCTTTATTTTGATTTATCACTTATACTTACCCCTATATTGAGATTCTGGTGGTTTATTTAAGTTATTTAATGCATAATTTAAAAGCACACAGGGGCACCTGGATGGCTCAGTTGGTTGAATGTCCAGCTCTTGGCTTTGGCTCAGGCTGTGATCTCATGGGTCGTGAGATGGAGCCCTCAGTGGGGCTCCCCAGTCATCAGAGAGTCTGCTTGAAGATTCTCCCCCTCCTCCCCTCCCCCAACTCATGCATGCTCTCGTGATCTCTCTCTCTCTCACATGCTTTCTCTCTCTCTCAAATAAATAATATCTCTAAAAATAAATCAGTATATGGTGCACCCGGTGGCTCAGTTGGTTAAGCATCTGCCTTCAGCTCAGATCATGATCTCAGGTCTCAGGATCAAGGCCCGTGTCAGGCTCCCTGTTTAGCAGGGACTCTGACTGTCCCTCTCCCTCTACCCCCCAACCCTGCTCATGCTCTTTCTCTCTCTCTCAAATAAATAAATAAAATCTTTAAATAAATAAATAAATAAATAAATAAATAAATAAAAATATATATCACTATATCCCAAATTTGGATTTTAGAAATTTTGATAATTTGATAATTTTGATAACTGTTCCAATAAAATTGGCTTTCTTCATTGTCTTACTTTTATTTTATTTTATTTCATTTCATTTTATATATGTAAAAAAACATTCTTCCACAGGACTCCCCTGAGTGCCAAAGAAGGTCATGGCTCAAAAAAAGGTTCAGAACCTCAATTCCATTGAGTTAAGCACCATGAGCAGGTTTCTTTGCATGGGGCAATAGAATTCCTAACCAATCCTTCCATTTCTCTCAGCTGATGCATAGGCAACTCTGAGGGATGGTAATTTCCAGAATTAAGAGTAGAGACACATGAATAGAGAATGACTTCTGCAGCTCATTTCCCTTCCATCTTAACTTTTCTCCCTACCCCAACCCAAGAGTCTCCTATTGAAATGCAGCCACCCTGGAAAATACCCAGTGTCTTGGTCTCCTTTAGTAGTCTCCCTGCAACTGGGCCTTCTTACTACTCACAGGACAACATCCAGCCGATGAAGTGGAAAATGACTTCTTTCCTATCAGTGCATGATCCCCCAGGGCCAGAAAGTTTTAAAAATTAGTCGAGGCTTTAGCCTAGCTGTGCTATCATCCTTGGGCAAGCCTTCCCCTTTCCCGCCCACCTCCACCCCATGGGAGCCTTACTGGTAGTTTCCATGCTTTATGGTGGCTGACATTATGCCTTCCTGCCGGCATGATTTGTACTCCGATGGTTATCCAGCCTGGCATGCCCAGCCTCTGGATGACCTGCCCTTCATCACAGCCACCAGTTGGCCCAGAGCCATTTGTCCAGACTACAGCTTCTTGGCTCCTTGCGACATGACTCCATGGGCTGACTGGGGAGCCAAAAAATAGAATAATAATAATAATGTCTTATCTATGAGTTGAGCAAAGGTCACCCCTTGTCTGTGGCAACAGAACATCTGCCCCAGAGAGAGGAACTGATGACCACTTCATCATTCATAATGATGACAGCTGATCAACTTTTCCTATTGTGTTTGGCCATAAAAGAGAGCCAGAGCCAAGATGGAAAGCCAGTAGGTCTCAGATACCGGGAGAGGCCCAGTGTTGGCAGTGGCTGGGGGGCATCGGACTGCTGTGCAGTTAAGGTCATTGGAAGCCCCCAGCCTGGGCTCCCACGGCAGATGCTGCTTTCATGCTTCTTAAGGACACTGAGTCCACTGAGTGTCCCTCTCAGAGGCTTCCTGGGCTTGTGTGTGCTATCTTGCTCCCAGAGTTAGATTGTGAGTGCACTCATTATCTGTTCCTGTGTAACAAATTACCCCAAAACTTGGTAGCTTAAAAACATAAGCATTCCTGTGGTTGGGAATCCAGGCATGGCTTAGCTAAGGGTCCCTGCCTCAAGGTCCCCCACAAGGCTGTGACCAAGGTGTCAGCAGGAACTACCTCATGTTATGGCTGGACTGAGGGAGGACTTGGTTCCAAGCTCATTCCTGCGATTGTTGCCAGGATTTAGTTCCTTGTGAGCCATCGGAGGAGGGCCTTGGTTCTTCACAGACTGTGGGCTGGTTCTTGACCACATGGGCGTCTCCATAGGGCAGCTCACAGCACAGCAGCCAGTGTCCATTAGAGAGAGCAAGTGAGAGGGGGTGAGGAAGAGGGAAGCCACAGTCCTCTTATAACCTGATCTCCAAAATGACTCTTGTCAAATTCTGTACATCAGAAGCAAGCCATTGGGTCTAGATCATATTCAGGCGGAGGAGATTACATAAGAGCAAGAGCACCAGGAAGCAAGCGTCACTGGAGGCCATCCAATAACCACCTACCACTATGGGGAGTTTTGTGAAAGTCTGCCCATACTTGATGCATGCATTGCATTTCTGAAGCCAGTTTCCTGTGCTTCTATCTTCACATTGCAACTGTGTTGTTGCCCAACCCCAGGGATTTTTAACCTAAGATCCATGGGCCTTGGGGGAAGGTTCTAGGATCTCCTGAAATTGTGGGCCAGATGTTGGATATACATAGATTTTCCTGGGGAGAGGATCTGCAGTTTTACATTAGATTAGATTCCCAAGTGGGATCAAGAATCCAAAAAGAGAAAGAGACACTGCCCATCATGTTTGTGATCTGTGTTTGCAAAATGCTCAGATTCGATCAGAAGTCCGACAGAGGAAATGGTTAGCCAAACAGCCGGTCCAAGTTGGCAGGACTGAGCTGGCCTCCCCAGAGACTATCTCATCCAACAGGTAGAGAAAAGTAGCCCTAGGGAGGAGAGAGATACAGGTAAAAACAGTGGGCCAGGTTCACAGATGACCTGTCAGGGTTGGAGGCCAGAGCTTGTTCTATTTTCCCTATGCTACTATTTTTGCTACCTGCTCCAACCAAGGAGCGGCACCATGCATTTTGATGGCCACTCAAAAAAACATAGATCTTTGCCAGCAACCCCATATAAATATTGCCACAACACAGTATGCTGGCATACAAAATCCATTCTCAACTCTTTGCTTAGACCTTCATTCTTTTTCCTTGCACTTGTTTGAAAACCCATGCTTTTTGTTTATAATAGCCATTCACTCTCCACAGAACAGGAAATTAAGAGGAGCCACTTGGAAACTCATACTGTTTAAAGACGGGAGGTAGAAGGGCTAGAGGTGACAACGGGCACCCTGGTGAAGCCACTTTTGCAAAGACAGCCCCTCTAATCAACATCAGGGTGTGGCTGAAATGCCCCGGTCAAGAATGTGTCTGGCTTTGACTACCTCCTCTTCACACTTAAGACATGTGGCCATGGCTAAGTCACTTAACCTCTCTGGACCTCAGTTTCCCTGTCTGCAAAATGAGAATAACGATAGGACCCACCCCATAGAGGATCGAGGAGTATTCAATTAGCTAACAGATATAAAGCACTGAGTCCAGCATCTAGCCCAGAATGAGCCCCTGATTTAAAAAAACAAAAACAAAAAGCTGGCAGTGTCCTTTTCCTTTCTGGATTCCTAAAGGCACAGGAGATGGTGACTGGTAAGGAGTAGAGACTGCATGGTGCTTTCACTCCAGAGTCCGAACTTTTAACCACTGAGAGACACAAGAACACGAGTGGAAAGCCCTGGAACCCTGGGATGCTGGCGTGAGTCTCTTCTTGCTACCACACCAGGTTATGGCTTTCAGCAACTGCCTGCTCTCTCAAAACCTCGCATGAGAAAGACAGGCTTGCTCAGAGGGACTCAGAGCCACACACCTGCTGCCCTGTCCTCCCAAAAACCCCCCACGCACCTGCGACAAATACTGCTAGTCAGCCGGGGCTCCTGGGAGAACAGGTGATCGAGGTCTGCAATCCATTCTTCTCCTCTGCAAGGGATGCCCGGGAAAGCAAGGAAAGTGACCCAGTCAAATCCCCTCATAAACATGCTGGTGACTGACCTTCTGGAAAACGCAGATGATGTATTTACTGGGAGGGAATTCTCCCCCATGGACTGCTTTCAGCAGGATGCACCTAGGCTGCTTACAGCAAACAAATCTAAAATCCCTGGATTTATGGAGTGTACCTCCCCAGAAAATGTCACTTAACCTTTGTACTCACTGGATTGTAAAATAGAAATACTTCGTGATCAAAATAGCTCTTTCTGGTAAGTGTTGCCTCCATGGGCATTGCTCAGAGACTTTGGTTGTGAAATCTGGAGGAGAGAGCATTCTATTGTAACAGGAAGGGGTCTGGGGACTCCACTGGGGGTCTGGCCTCTCCCTGCTTCGCCTGTGCCTGAAAATAACTTGTGTCCTCAAATTGTCAGTTAAGTTGGATGCTAGGTAAGAGCTCTGGTTCTCTCAAGTCTGGCTTGGCATTCCAGTCTTTGTGTTATCGCAGCCCTCTAGGGCTAAAAGAGAGTTTGATCTGTAGAGACTCTGGGAGAGGGCGGACGGTGCCCTGCTTGCGGTCAGGACCCTCGCCGCATCTCTGCATGGCATACTGGACCTGCCCATCGTAGGCGCTCCTCAGTGTTCACCGGATGAATGCTGGTTGTTTCATTCCAAGAATTGACTTTTGGGCCCCTGGCTGTTCAACAGAAGCAGTCAGTGATTACACCCGAGAGAGCAGGAGGAGAAATCGGATAAGGGGAAGAAGTCATGCCGAAAGCTGTGTATTTCCTCAAACCCATTTTGAAAACTTTAAGCCGCCACCCCGAAACTGGTGCCAATGTGATCCAGAGGCTTGGTGCTGAACACACTACTAGAGCAGTCCTACCAATCCAACACATTTCATCTCTGCCACTACAATAAATAAAGGATGAGTTTAAAAGGATTACATTGGTAACCAAAGCCATCATAATCCACCAGGTTGAACTTGGGAATTCCGTGGAAACAGCCAACATGGGATGCATGTGAACCCCACGGAAATAAGAGTCCACAAAACTCACCAAACTTCTCCTGTTAAGGTACTTAATACCATTCCTTATCCCCAAGGCAGCCTAATAATTAATGTGGGATATTTTTTAAAAAATCATAAATGATCAAGAAAACAGCAGGTTTTGTCAGCCCCATTTTTCTGAACTTTGCACATTCTTAATACAAAAGAAGAAAACACTGAACACGTGGCAAAGAGAGAGGGGCTCAGGGAAGAAAAGAAATTTACATTTATTGGGAAATAATTTTCCACACCATTATAATAATCCATTAAACCCAGAACAAACCCAAAGTTAATGGCCATTATCATTATACAGTGACGTCTCCCATTTTGCAAGGCAAACAAAATCATCTAAAAACAATGGTGTCTCCCTCGAAACCCTTTGAAGGCTCATTTTGGTGAAATAAAATCCCATTACCCAGAAAAGGAGATGCCCAGTGCCAACTACCGGATTGTGCTTCGGTGCAGGGTCTGGGTGGCGTCACACACCTGTTTTAATAGGAGAAAAGCCCTGAAATTGAATTACCGCCTGGAGATTTTGTGCAGAATAGGGAAAGGACCTTGTCAGATCATATTTCGTATGTTTTATAAGGCATCTCATAGTATAGACTTAAATCTCACAGACTTTATGCTGGGGCTGTGAGCCCCAGGCTGTGAGCACTGAGGTGTTAGAGGACACAGATACAGTGAAATAAAATGCTCGCTCTTCAGTCTCCGTCATAATTCTCTCCACTTATAAAGTGACATTAGAAAAAAAGGCTGTGTAGCGGGAGTCTGGGCGGCTCAGCCAGTTGAACGTCCAACTCTTGGTTTCGGCTCATGTCATGATCTCGGGGTCGTGAGATCGAGCCCTGTTTCAGGTTCCATGCTCAGTGGGAAGTCTGCGGGAAATTCTGTCCCACTTCCCCCGCTCATGCTCTCTCTCTCTCTCTCTCTCAAATAAATAAATCTTTAAAAAGAAAAAAAGACTGGGTTAGAGTCAGAGACAGAGACAAAAACAGGGAGATTAAACATCTCCTATGAGGTAGGGTTGAAAGGCAAGCCTGGCTTTTTTTATTAGTTAATTACCTAGATCAGGATTTCTCTATCTTGACACTACTGACCAAACTCTTTTTGGAGGTGGCTGTGGGGCTGTCCTGTGCTTTGTAGGATGTTCAGCCACATGTCCGACCTCTACCCATAAGATACAAGTAAAGGAGAGAAAGATTTTACTTGCTGATAAAACAAACAAAACAAAACAACTCATGAAAGAAACACTCCTCTTTTCTACCAAGTACACATTTTTGTGTGTGAATGTTGATGCTGACATCCTTCATCTTATGAACCAGCTGAAGACCAGGTAAATGCAATGAGGATGGCAGAACAGAAAGGAGAAAAGAACCAGGATCTTTAAAGGTGTCTTTGAGCCCCTGGGAACCACCCTTCTTGGACTTCTTGTTCCTTGAGATATTAAATTCCTTATTTCTGAGCTAGGTGAGCCATGGCTTTTGTTACTCATAGCTAATGGCATTTGGTCTACAACAAGGCAGAAAACAGAGTTCTCCAACCTAAGAAAGGGGTCTGAGAAATCCTATGATTATAGTGATGACAATTGTGATGCTGGTGATAATGCTGCTGATTGTGGCGGGGTGAAGGCAATGATGGCAATGGTAATGGGGTGATGGTGATGGCAACAGCAATGGTGGCAAGGCAGGCGAAGATCATGGGAACGGTGATAGTGAGGCCAGTAGCTAGCATTTGGTGACCTTTGTACCAGATCTACTTCTGACTGGGTCTCTCAATTTCTTGGGTTAATATAAAGGGGAAAAGAGATAGTAGATGCAAAAGTTTCCGAAAGGATTAAACCAATCATTGTATTCATAATCCATTTATTAAATACTTACTTAACCCTACACTACGCTAAGAGCTTTGGGCAGCTATTTTCTCACAACAAGCCTGTGATAGAGAGTCAGACTCCCTTTTTTATGTCTGTCCACTGACAGCTTTTGGACCCCCTTCATAACAATTTCTCTTTGCCCCACACCTGGGTAAGTCAGTAAAAGCTCAGATACTCCTTCCGTTGGTCCAGTGGAGAAATTCAAGCCATGCAAACTCCTGCTCATTTAAGGAAACTCTTACTCCAGCCCTATCCCCTGACCACAGGAAGAGTTGGAAGAAGCATTGCTCCTTCCAGCCATTTTTAGACCAATTTAGGGGCCGATCCTGCCTTCCCCCAGAATATCTTACAATGCGATAAATATTTTCATATCCCTTTGATGCATCTATGACATCATCATTCTCAACATCTAAACCAATTTTGGGGTGTGGGAGGCTGGTCCTGCCCTCTGCACAAGGAAAAAACAAAGTAAACCTAATGAGATGGACAATGTGACTATTCCCATTTTATTGATGAACAAACAGAGGATCAGAGAAGTAAGTTTATTTGCTTTGCATCACATAACTAGTATATAGCAAAGAAAGGGATCTGTCTGACTCTAGGACCTGAGCTTCTAATCAACTAAGCTATATTGTCTCCATTTGGGGGGTTGTTTGGAAACATGGAATAGGAACACTCACTGTGGAAGATCCTTGAAAAACAGAAAGGTTTGTTCACTTACTCGTTCTTTCAGTCATTCTGCAAGTAATTCGTGGTGGCCCTGCTGCATGCCTTGCTGTGGCTAGCTTTTAGGGACAGACATTTGAACAATTAGAAGCCCTTTGAGCCAGACAAGAACCCAGTGCTTTTCTAAATGAGGTCATAGGATCCTGAGGCAAAGTAGAGGTCATCTAGCCCAGCACCTGTGGAAGATGCTCAGAAAAAAGTTGGCCAAAATGGGCAAATAGATCGAGAACAAAGGACCAGGGAAGGACCATAAAAAGGTAACCCCAAACCCAAGCAAGGACGAGGCTTCTTGCTGAAGCAGGACACAAAACCTGAACCAGGAAAGAAATGCATTTTAATGAATCATTGCCTAAAATTGCTGATGAGAAAGTCACAATAATCCTCAGCACCATAGCTTGGATTGGGAGACTGCCTCACTAATTAATGAAATGAAGAATTAATTTATAAATCAAATATTCGTATTAAAAATTCAGAGGGCAGCAATCAGTATTTTTCTGCTTATGCTACATTCATCTAATTTTCTGTAATAAATTACATTAGGAGATGATTATTGGTAAATTAACGGAATTTCCAATTGCAACCCTTCCCAAAAGTGTTTGCCAATTTGGAGGGCTTGTTTATGGAAAATACAAGGCTGGGTGGATCCTAAGGACTGTCAAGTAATTGACTCCTCATTGAGCAATGGAGGGCTTCAGTCTGAATGGTGACAAATCAACCAGAGCCATTTAGAGAATTAGGGAATGTGTAGAAATATGTGCCTTCCCCCCCCCCCCCGAAATGGATCAACTCTTTCTTCTCCCCATCCCTGGAGCTTGGGGCCAGGATTGACCTTGGCCAAGCCAAATGAATGCTATTCCCCGGGACTTTGAGCCTCTGGCCAGTGAAATAAGGCCAGAAGGAGAAAATGAAGGCATATTATCCTAGTGGCCACAGTGGCACAGTGATCACATTGCCCCTGCCCCTGGCCCTACGGGAAGACTTGGTTCTCATTCATTTCCTAAGCCTGGTTTCCAAGCCAACCATCAATTCTGAGAGCTCGAATGTCCTTCTAATAGATTCCTTTATGCTGAAGAAGCCCAGGTCCATTTCTTGCTGGCAACCAAGAATTTTGATGGAGGCATAAATAAACTGAGGGAAGAGATAAAGTGTGCATTAATCAAGCTTCCTGTTCAGGTTAGGTGCTCTGAGTAAGGTAAGAGGAGCTTGCATTTAAAATATGGGAGAAGGCAGCAGGAAGCTATTTAGCTTTGATAGATGTGGAGAGTGTGGTTTGGAGGGCACCTGTCTCCAAATGAAATGGGAACAGAAAGAATTATGATGAGAGAGAGAGGAGGGAGAAGAGAGTCAATCCGTTTAAGCAGAGCACGTAGAATGAAGTCATTACCCAACAAACAAAGGGTAGAAGTGCTATTCAGGTTGGTGCAATTGTTTGAGGCCCCTCCTTAAAGGAATGATTAGGATGAATGGCAAATACACAGGTCAGGTCATGAATCAGGGTAGAATCTTCTGCCTGAGCTTGAATGTCTGACTAGTAGCAAATTGTGACTCCAGAATTATGCCTCTTGTTTGGAAAGGATGAGAGGCACAGCCTCTAGAAAATGGTCATGCACCACTCAAAAACACTTACCATCCGTTTAAGGATTTCATTCAATAATTTATTTCTTTTATAGGTTTTTGTAGCCAACCTTCAAGATGGCCCCTAATGATTCCTTCATACTGGAATTCATGCCATGTCTAGTCCCCTCCCACACTGAATAGAGCTGAATAGGGCCAATGTGTATAATCAGTTGGATATTGCAGAAATGATAGTGTGTGGCATCCAAGACTACATCATAAAACACACTGCAGCTTCCACCTTACTCTCTCTTGGGTCACTTGTTCTGGAAGAAACCAGCAACTATGACGTAAGAATACTCAAGCAGCCATGTGAGAGGTCCTCATCGTGAGGAACTGAGATTTCTTGCCAACACCCAGCACAAACAGGCCAGCTATGCTAGTGAGCCATCTTGGAATCAGATTCAACCAGCCCCAAACAAAACTTCAGAAGACTACAGCATCCTGAGGGACCATGACCCAGAACAACTTAGGTCACTCCTAAACTTTTTACCAATAAACACTGTGTGAGGTAATAAATCTTATTACTGCTTTTTTTTTACTGGTTTTTAAAATATTATTATTAAATTATCATTGACATACAATGTTACATTAGCTTCAAGTGTACAACAAAGTGATTCAACAATTCCATACATTACTCAATTTTCACAATGATAAATGTAGTCATTGTATCGCTGTTTTAACTGCTATGTTTGAGGGTAATGTGTTATGCAAGAAGAGATAACGAATGTACTAGATATGTTATCATCTATATAAAAGAGTGCACAGGAAGGTAGAGATATGGCGCGACTTTTTTGGTCTACTTAAAGTGTCTCCTCCCTCCCCAAGTTTCATTCCTCATGAGCAGGGGTCTTGAGAGACTTAGGGTTTTACCACATGGCCAACCCTGTAATCACCAGAAAATGCCCTACCTGGGGGCGCCTGGGCGGCTCAGTCAGTTAAGCGTCTTGCCTTTGGCTCAGGTCATGATCCCAGGGTTCTGGGATCGAGCCCCATGTCAGGCCCCCTGCTAAGCGGGAGTCTGCTTCTCCCCCTCTTTCTGCTGCTCCACCTGCTTGTGTGCTCTTTCGCTCGCTCACTCTCACTGTCTCACTCTCTGTCAAATAAATAGATGAAGTCAGGAAGGAAGGAAAGGAAGGAGGAAGGAAGGAAGGAATTGCGCCTCCTGGATCTGCATCCCCATGTCCTTCTCTCCCATTTTCCCAAAGACACATCTCCTCATGTTTGGCTTCCAGGGGGAATTGTTAGCCATTCTTTATTCATCTAGTTCCACTGTCGGATGGGGAATGGGGCCTCCGAACCTAAGAGTGGAGCAGGGGGGCAGCATTTTCCCCAAAGTCTCTACTCCAAGTGGAGGGTCAAAACCTAAAACTCACACCTTTCACACCATGAAAACTGCATCTCCTTCTTTCCAACAAGGCTCCTCTAAGTTACTACACTCATGACGTGGCAAAAGGCTTGAGAGTGGCCCATGCCTGGAGCCAAACACTTGGTCCCACGGTGACAATGATACCACACTCCCTGCCTTCCTCTTCTCTGACCAATGCTTTAGCTCAGTACTTCCCGAGCACAAGATCACGGGGCTCTAGGGATTCCCAGGGGAGGAAAAAGATACGCATCTTCTGTGGACAAAGAGTCCGAGAATCGCTGTATGCTGTGGCCCCCTCGTGGAGACCCACGGCATATGTTCCCGTCCTCCAAAGCAGCGTTTCATGAAGAAACGTCGTTAACCCGGGAATTCCCAAATGTGCCTGGACACAGAAGAGTTCTCCTTGCCAAACGTGAGAGGCTGTGGCTTTAGCGTTCA
>PISX010025574.1:0-25932 GCA_004024625.1 Mellivora capensis | reverse complement strand
TCAAATTAAAACCACATTGAGATACCACCTCACACCAGTTAGAATGGCCAAAATCAGCAAGACAGGAAACAACGTGTGTTGGAGAGGATGTGGAGAAAGGGGAACCCTCTTCCACTGTTGGTGGGAATGCAAGTTGGTGCAGCCACTCTGGAGAACAGTGTGGAGGTTCCTCAAGAAGTTAAAAATAGAGCTTCCCTATTACCTTGCAATTGCGCTACTGGGTATTTACCCCAAAGATACAGATGTGGTGAAAAGAAGGGCCATCTGTACCCCAATGTTTATAGCAGCAATGGCCACGGTCGCCAAACTGTGGAAAGAACCAAGATGCCCTTCAACAGACGAATGGATAAAGAAGATGTGGTCCATATACACAATGGAGTATTACGCCTCCATCAGAAAGGATGAATACCCGACTTTTGTAGCAACATGGACGGGACTGGAAGAGATTATGCTGAGTGAAATAAGTCAAGCAGAGAGAGTCAATTATCATATGGTTCCACTTATTTGTGGAGCATAACAAATAACACGGAGGACATGGGGAGATAGAGAGGAGAAGGGAGTTGAGGGAAATTGGGGGGGAGATGAACCACAAAAGACTATGGACTCTGAAAAATAACCTGAGGGTTTTGAAGGGGCAGGGGGTGGGAGGTTGGGGGAGCCTGGTGGTGGGCATTATGGAGGGCACGCATTGCATGGAGCACTGGGTGTGGTGTAAAACTATGAATTCTGTTGCGCTGAAAAGAAATAAAAAAAAATTTATGTGTGTCTCTTTCTTAAAAATAATATAGAGGGGTACCTGGGTGGCTCAGTGGGCTAAAGCCTCTGCCTTCGGCTCAGGTCATGGTCTCAGGGTCCTGGGATCAAGCCCCACATCGGACTCTCTGCTCAGCAGGGAGTCTGCCTCCCTCTCTCTCTCTGTCTGCCTCTCTGCCTACTTGTGATCTCTCTCTCTGTCAAATAAATAAATAAAAATCTTTAAAAAATATAGAAAACCAGTTTGTCTTGGAACACTGGAAAAATAAAATAAAATTAAAAAAAAGAAAATAGAAAATCAAGTTGGGCAGGTTACTTGGAAATTGAAGAAAAACATCTCTATGGTATGTCTATACTTGATTTTTGGCTTAAAGTTTGAGCTGTAAAATACAGTAAAAAAAGGAAAACACTGCAAAGATGAAGTCTCAAAATAACCCCTTAATTACATGTTCATGGTCAGTCATTATTATAAACATTTTTTTCTACTGCCATTTTATGGAATGCGGTGTCTTCACTTGTGAGTGTTATTATATTTTCATGACACCAGTCATCACTTGGGCTTAAGACGGTGTAAGGTTAGGCCAGAGAAGGTAGTGGGTAGGCACAGGGTATGAAAACTGGAAGGGAATCTGGAAATTAACTCTCACTTTGCCAAATAGAAACTAAGGCCCAGAGACATTAAGACTTAACTGAGCTCACACAATTGAGGAATGGTAAGTTTGAAATTTGGAAAAAGAATTAGATGAGGATATGGGTAGATTTGCCTCTTGACTTAATAATGGTTCTTGCAAACTACTCCTAGTTTAATTCTAGGCAATATAAGTTTAACTGAAGAAATCACCTCTTTTGCAGAAATGTGTGTGTATAAATAAAAAAGAAAGAGAAGTGAAGAGGTAATTATTACAACTGGGGACTAGACACAACAAGAATAATTTAGTGATTAATTGAGTCCCACTCTTCATTTCACTGAAAGGGAAAACTACAGTTTAGAAGGACTATAATTTGCTCATGATCACACAGCTAGTTAGTAGCAGAACAAGATCAAGAACCTGGTCCCTGGGCTTATGTTAGTTCCACTAAGCTAACTGCCTATGGTCACTCTTTGTTAGAATTGAGAACACATTTTTTAACATTCCCTAAAAGATAATAAAATTTTATTTCACTAAAGACCAGCTTAAATAATGTCAGTGGTCATAGACCACTGAGACTATTAGCTTTTGTAAGAACCTAGATCAAGGGTCTGAAGTGATGTATGGTGAGAAAAGCAGGCCAAAGCATGGATAAAAAGCACAGTGCCAAATACAAGAATCTACTGTCCTGAGAGCTTGAGCTTGGCTCCCTGTAATGATTTCTGAGAGGAAACAGAACTGTCCTAGAGACTGGTTTTTCAGCCTTGCTAATATTCTCTTTCGTGGCAGATGCTTGTTTGTCATAGAAGGCTACCCTTCTATGTATGGTGGGATGTTTAGCAACACTGCTAGCCTCTGCCCATGGGATGCCAGTGGTGCCTGAGGGCCTCTTTAGTTATGGCAGGCCACAAATGTTTTCAGACATTACCAAATGGTTCCTTGGGGGCAAAAGTGTCCAGTTGAAGGACTGCTGGCTTAGAGTGTTAGGCCTGAACTCATGGGTACTAGGGAGTAGACAATACTAGTTAGACACAGGACCAGGAAACTGGATAAAGGAAGCATGGCAGTTCTTAATACCTTTCAGTTATAGAATGTTTATTTATTAACTCACATTTAGGCTGCATATACACACAAGGTGGAGATGAGATGCTAATCATGGGGCACAGTTTTGGAGCCTCTGGTTCTGGGTGGCGATAGCAGTATGACATGAGGATTGAAGCCTCCACTCCCAGAGCACTGCCTACATCCCCAGTGCAATATATAATTATGGCTGACCACCTAGGGTCTTAGGGTCCTATTTAAGAAAATAACCTTTTTCCTGGTGGGACGGAAACTGCTCAAGGGAATTTGGTTGCTCTCCACTTCCTTTTGCCTACTTCCTGTGATCTAGAATGTGGATATGATCAACCAGCCTTGACCACATGGACAAAGGCAACTGCTTAGGGGATGGCATAGCCAAAACAGGAGAGGAACCTGGGTCTTTAGACATGCTTTTGGATCAATGCCACTTACTCATCCTGGACTATCCATCTATCTCTTACTGTTACACAAGAGAGAAATAACTGTCTTGTTTGAGTAGTAAATTGTGAAGTTTATTTGTTCTTACAGCCTAGTCTGTGTCCTACCTAATTTACAACAACATGACTGAGGAAATTAAGTATGAAGATTGTCTAGGGACTACAAAGAGCTGCCCAATGGGACAGCAAAGGGATTCACTGGAAAGATCCCATGAAAAGAGCTCTAAGGAACACATAACATTTGCCTGATTAGACTTTTCTGCAATCAGTGATCTTGGTCAGGTAGAAGGTCAATTATGAATATTCTCCTTTTTGGGATAGTTGAAGTTTTGTATTAGAGCACAAAAGAAGAACAGTAAAGTTTCCTTTTCTGTCAGGTTGAGAGGTCATCTTCCTTAGAACTGCCTTTGGTAGGTAAAGTGAGCTTTGACTTAAGCTATATACTATTTTTCTTCTATTTTCTTTCAGTTCCTGGGGTAATGTGCTAATGTGGGTACGAAGACATGGAAGCTTCTTAAAGGTGCTTTCAGTCTAATGAGGGAGACCTGACCTACGTGAAGAGACACATACTATAAAGAAGTATATGACACATTCACTGGTAAACAATAAGGCCTCTGGAGAATACGGCTTGAGATGAGTTTTGAGTGGGAGGGTAATAATAATGGAAACACCTAATAATTATTTAACACATGATATGTAGCAGCTGTATTTGGATAAGCAGAAAGGAGGATAAAAGACATTTCAGGTAAGGGAATAATGAAGCTCGGAAGGAAGTCAGAATGTACTCGGTAGGTATGTCCAGGTTTTGCTGAAGGAAGCCTTTATGCAGCACTGGGACTTGAAGACACCACATGACCTTAATCCCTCAGATGATAACCTACTTAACAGTGCTACAAGCTAATGTCACAAAATCTCAGAAAATATTTTAATAGTCTAAAAATAAAAAAAAATGGAAGCTCAATAGCACATGAAATCAGTTAAGAAAATTGTGAGCATAAACACAGTACTATTGTTGCGTGGCAGTGTAAACCTTGCAACTTTTCGTCATCATAGAAACTAAAGTCAAAGAAAAATTATGAATTATTATTTCATGGAGGAGTCCGCCCCTGCCACATGGTGCTCTTCTTCTGTTATTGAAGAATATAAGAAGAAAATATATTTGCAAAGTGGGGGTGATATTGAAATTCTTTCCCCTTTCTACCTTATGCTATTCTCCTAATGCTAGACTTATCCACCACTTGGAGCCAGACTGCAGACCTTAAATGGTTGAATTTATTCCATGGACAATGAGAAGCAATTGAGGCTTTTAAAATCAGTGGGTAGCATAATGAGAATGTGTTTATAGAGAAATTAATCTGGTTGCAGTACTTAGAATATATGAGTGGAGGACAAAACTGGAGGGAGAGATGCTGGTTAAGATTTGTTTTTGCAGTAACTCATGCCAATGTAATCTGAGGGCCATTAGGAGACATTGTCCTACTTGCCTGAGAGACAATTCATTTTCTGGCAGAGATTAGTTATGGGCATTCTCCTCCACGCACATTGAAGAGATCTGCATCTTGGGAAAACGGCTCATTACATGGATAATTTTGGATGGAAAAGGAAGTTAGATACATCCTAGATAACAATGGCTTTATGAACCCTGGAGGTATGTCAAAATAGGGACCTGTAAACAGCCTATGGCAGTATGAGGACACAGCTATTAGGGTGGAGAATACCAAAGTTAATTTTGCCTCTGATATACTTTAACCTACTGTGTCAATCAGGATCTCAGCGGGAAACAGATGGCGCACTCCATGTTGAGGTGTTAATAAAAGGGCTATTTACAACCCTGAGGACAGGGCTAGGAGGAACCAACAAGGGATAGATAAGTGTCCCAGGGCTAGCTGCTGTCAGGGAGTTAGATAACAACCACTTCCAGGACTGAAGGGACAGGAGGAGAGAGCAGGTTATCTGTGCTAACTAATCTAGAGGGAGTAGCTGCAGGAGAAGGCCTTCAGGCAGGAGCTATAGCCTTGATAAGGAGATGGAGTCAATCCACTTCAGGGAGGGAACCCCAGGAATAAATACCTTGATCTCACTCTACTCTTATTCTCTGATATCCTGCCCATGTTTCCCACTGGTAAAATTAACCAAAAGGCTGTGGGTAAGCAGGCTCATGGACATAGTCCATTAAAGTCAACCTTCCAGAACACAGAGCAGGTGGACAAGGGTGGAGGGAGATGGGGAGTGGGGTGAGGTTGGGGTGGAGCAAAGGGATGACATCTAACATGAATCTTCCCGGTGTTGCTGATTATGAAAACCCAGAGCAGGAAGAGAAATCTTTATCCAAAATACTTCTCGATGGACACCCTTTTAGGAGGAAAGTTATCCTAGAAATAGTAAAATTAAATTAATTCAAACTAAATGGTGATTAACTAAGGAATGAATAATAGATTAAATGGGAAGAGCCTATTGAAAGAACAAGCAAACAAATTTTAAAAAACAACAACTCTGTATCTTTGCCTAGGTCTCATTGTACCTAAGCTGTGGAGATTTTGTCTGTTTCTTATTATTGTAAGCAGTTATGGAGGCTGAGCTGGGATTATAGCAAAATAGTATATATAATAGTATATATATATATAATAGTATATATATATAATAGTATATATATTTTTTTCCGGATGAGGACTAGAGAGGTAGAAGGATGGGCAGGAACAAAGGATACAAAGGAACAAAGGACTGGAGAGGTAGAAGGATGGCCAGGAACAAAGGATACAAACATACAGAGTATGGTTCACGAGGAGCTCATCTCTTTCTCCTCTTTGGCCTGTTGTTTTTGTTTCCTTATTGCATCAAGAACATATGCTGGGGTACAAATCATCATCTCAACGTCATGTTAGAATCTCTTGTTGCCATGGTGTATGTTGACTACTTACATTTTCCCTATTTCTATTTTAGTTTGTTCTGCTTAATTCTTTAGGATTCCTGTTTTTCCCTTGTCTTCACTTTCTATCTCAAATTCCTTCTTTCTATTCTATTTTAAGGAAAGAACGAATTTTAAACAGTTTTTTAAAAGAATTTTATGCTCAACTTCTAAGTATTGCTTTTAACTTGGATTTTCTTGTTTTAGCTTTTATCTTTTATCCCTCTGACTTTCATGTTTCCAGCTTTTTATCTCACTGGTTCTAGTGCTTTTATGATTTTTATTTATCCTGGTTTTATCTTTAATCTTTTATCCCTATTATTTTCATGTTTTAAATTTTTAAAATCTTACTTGTTTTAGTTTTTCCTTTCCTTTTCTGCTGTTCTTTAGGTTTTATCTTAATTAACATCATATGTTTTAGGCTAATATTTTATTTTATTATCATTTATCTTAGCCTTAATTTTATGCTTTAATACGACCCTTAAATTTCCTTTCTGCCTTTATCATTTTACATAACTTTCTTGTCTATCCCGCTTCTCTTCTTTCCTCCCTCCTTTCTCCTCTGCCTCCCTCACCTTTTCCACTGACTTCTCCTCCATTTTGACCTTCTCCATTGCTTCTTATTTGTCTTCCTCTTTTATCCACTTCCACTTCTGCCTCTACTTTTCCTGTTTCTCTATTTTGTTATTGGTTTTTGTCATTACAAGAAGGCGAGACACTTGGCAACATGAAAAAAACCCATCAAATAAAGTGAACAGTTTGGAAGCCTTCTCCTACCCGTCCATTCCTGCAGCTACTTTGCTGCTATCTCCTGAGTGACCTTTTAGTTCACAGAAAGGTAGTCTCTCCCCAAATTCTTACACCCAAATTCTCAAAATGGTCTATAGCAATACCAGCTCCTTCTAGTTCCTCCTTTGTTGGTTGAGTTCCTCTCTTAGTCCATTCAGACAGGACACCATAAACTGGGGGGGCTAATAAACAACAGACATTTATTTCTCACTGTTCTGGAGGCTGGGAGGTCCAAGGTGGAGGTACTAGAAGATTTGGTGTCTGGTGAAAGCCTGCTTCCTTCTTCTTTCTGGTTATTCAAATGCTAAAAGGGAGCAAGGGAACTCTCTGGGTTCTCTTTTATAAGGACACTAATCTCATTTATGAGGTCTTGGCTCTGATGACCTAATCACCTCCCTAAGTCTCCACCTCCAAATACTATCACATTGGGGATCAGATTTCAATATATGAATTTGGGGGAACAAAAATACCAGTCCAATGCAGGTTCCAAGGATAAATAATTTATTATGTTGCTTTTCTGAAGCAAGAAGTTTATACTGTGTGATTTTAGACCATCTCTATCTCCAGTGATTAGATAAGAGTATCACTGGTGAGAAGTCGATTAGCCTTTTTTCTCCCTTGATCTCAGTACTGTTGCTGGGGCCCCTGGTTCATAAGACAAAAATTTCCTTCTGTTCTGATTCAGTGTTCTGGAAGCTAGCTGTGATTGATCCTAATGTCTGTCCTCCCCTGTCAAGGTGAACACTGTTTCTCTTTTATGATTTTCTGCTTATTCTTTATAGCTTAGAGTGGAATTAATCACCTATCATGCCCTAAGTGCCATAACTGCCGGGTGGTCTGATGGATCCTAATTCCAGGATTGCTTTCCTGTGAGCCATTTTTTTTCAAGTTGGACTTATTAATCTAAATATAAAATTATTCTCCAGTTCATTCCTACTTTACTTTAAAATGGAAAAACCATTCATTCTATTTCTATTCTATGTTGGTAACCTGGGGATCAGAAGCATAGAGTATATTATAATAAGCTCCTTTCTGCTTACTGATATCCTAAAAACGACCTGGGAAAGTGGTTATGCTTCCACTTTTTAACCCTGGGATAAAACATCCTGTAACCAGAGTGAGATTAGAAAACAAGGAAAAATAAGATAGACTGATTTTCAGGCCTGGGATGTGCCCATCCTGCCCCAATTACCAACATGCACAAAGTGTGGCTAACTTTTAATTATCTATCATGGTATATGGTGGTCCATGGTGTATGGTATATAATGTGGTAGTTCAGAAGACAGGGCCTGGGGGAAAACTGGGTTTGAATCCCAACTCACACTCATTAACTAGGCTGTGTTTCCACGAAGAAGCTATTTAAACTCTTTCTATTTCCATTTCTTTATCTCTATAATGGGAATAATAACTTGATTAAGATATAAACTGCTTACCACTTTACCTGGCACATTATAATTTCTCAATAAATGTAAACTATTAATATTATTCAAGACTCAGTTCAGGGGTTTCTGTCTCCATGAAATATTCCATGATTGAGCCCCATGGGTGGGTGTGTGTGTGTGTGTGTGTGTGTATACCTGTTATGTATTCTATTTCTATTGTATATTGGTAACCTGGGGACCTACACACACACCCATGTGCACATGTGCACACGCACAGACACATACACTTAGACACATACCTTCTTTGTTCAATCGGGCGTTTTATATACCCCTTCTATGTAACATTCTGTGCATATATTTTTGTGGCATTTTATAATGTCCCAGTGGTATCTGTCTACAAGTACCATTCCTGTTATTTGATAAACATCTTAAGCTCAGGGATTATGTCTTAGTGACCTTTATATTTTCAACATCTGACACAACAGCTTGTGTGCAGTTTGTGTTTAACACATATTTAATAAAAATGATGATGAATATTTGATGCCTGAGGACTTTTAATAACTATATTTGTGATGCCTTAAGGGAAAGGGTCTTCCTTTTATGTCCTATGCAACAGATGGACAATAAGCTAAAGTCCTATATGAATCCCATTCTGTTCTCTGAGTATCTAGATGGATATAGGTCATCTCTGTAGTTAGAAGTATGGCCAGGTTAATGGATCACTACAGAAAGAAAAATAACTCTCTTAGGACCCTGTAAAAATTTATGACGAATTCATAACTATTCATTCCTCTGAAATGTTCAAATATTACAATTCTGTATGTGTTTAATAGTCTATAAATGTGGGCAGATTCTGGGGTACTTTCATAAGAGATTTGAATTTTATGGCTGAGGTAATTTCCTTCATCTCATTATGTCTCTCTTGCTACCACTTTAATCCCTCTTCCCAATTCATAGCCAGATTTCTATAGAGTTGTCCACAGTGTTTGCATCTCTTCACTGCCCACTGACCCTTCTCCAGTCTGACTTCAGTCCCATCACCCCCAAACAGTTTACACAAATGCAGCCATGACTCCCACTTTGCTGTATTCAGTTTTTCAGTTCTCATTTTACTTGGCTTGTCAGCAGCATGTGACTCTGTCGTCCTTGCCTTCCTTCTTGAAACTCTACTACGTTGGCCTCCCTGACAACATTTTCTCCTAGTCATGGCCCTGGAAGCTCTGTCTTACAGTTCTTTGCAGGATTATGTTCTCTCAATTCTAGGTCCTAGAATTCCTCTTTTCTCATTCATTTTCTCTCTAGATAAGTTATCCATGCTGTTGGCTTTCACAACTATCTGTACGTTGGTAACTTCTAGAATGCATGTATATGTGCAGCCTAGACCTGTGCTTTGAGCTTCAGACCCATAGTCTCACCGTGAACCTGACAACTTCGGTTGATGACTAGAGCCACTTCAAGGTCAATCTCTTCAACATGACCTCTTAATTCCCTCATGCACAGTTGCACTAGTCAGATATCTAAGACTCACTTTTGACATCTTCCCTATATTCAGTATCTAATTTGTCATCATTTAAAAAAATTCAACACTGGAGTATCTCTTGAATTAGTTTAGTTTTCCCCATGTCCACTGATATCATGGTTTTCATGATTTTTGTGTAATGCTACTGCAACATTGTTTAAACTGGTCTAGTCATTTCCACTGTGTGCTTCTCCAAATTGTTTTCTGTTTTACAGAGGTGGCAGCCAGGTCGCCTGTTCATGTGTCTCCCACCTGATTGCTCCATTCAGTTCCCTTAATGCTGTCCCATTTCTCCTGGGACACAGACCAAGACCTTTAGCACAGCTCACAAAGCCCAGAGTGGAATGCACCCTTTTCTTCTCTGACTTCCCCCTCAGTCTCCTCACTCTGACCCCAGATACTGTGGCCTCATCTTCAGTCTCGCAAAAACCCATGTTTCTTTTTGCCACAACTCCTTTACATACCCATTGTTTCTGCCTGGATCTGGAATACTTTTTACCCCTGTCCCTTTGGTTAGTTTACTGCCAGTCTATGAGATATTTTTATAGGCATGTTTTCATTTAAGTCCCCAGGAAAAATTTCTTTGGATATTAAGGCCAAAAAAAAAAAAAATCACTGGAGTTCTCCTGACCTCCTTATTTTATTTTGTTTTATTTTAATCTTACAGACACAATGAACCATTGGATGTACCATTTTTTCCTTCTTGTTACTAGCTTCTCTAGTGTCTGCATTGTATAATAGTTATTGGCCCAGGGTCTATAGCCAAATTAATTAGTTTTGAATTCTATATTCATTAGTTTTTGATCTTTTTCAAGTTACTTATCATTTCTGTGATTTCATTTTCTCATTTACAAAATAGAAATAATAATAATACTTATTCTCAAAGTGTTGTGAGAAGTAAATGAATTAACATTCACAAGTCATTTACTACAGTGTCTAGTGCATAACTAGCATTTAATAAAAATTGTATTGTTATTATTTCCTATCTCATCAAAGCTTGAATGGCCAGACTGCTTCATGTTAAGTTACTTCTGGGTCTTAATTGTATGGGTTCTTGACTCAGTGCTCCATATTACTTTGTATGCAATAACACATATAGTATTTGAAGAATAGTTT
Source organism: Mellivora capensis (assembly GCA_004024625.1). Classification (NCBI taxonomy): domain Eukaryota; kingdom Metazoa; phylum Chordata; class Mammalia; order Carnivora; family Mustelidae; genus Mellivora; species Mellivora capensis. Next base: position 15,322 of record PISX010025574.1, on the reverse strand, counting down.
TGATTATTCAAAATCAGATTCTATAAAAATAAAGAAGACTCCCCAGTGTAATGATAGACATTTTATATTAAAATAGGAAAGACAATATTTGTAGGACTAATTGTAAGAGCATTGTGACTTGCTCCATAGAACTGTATAATCAAATCAACAGCAGAAAGTATCTTGGAAGCAAGGTTTTTATCTAACTTCCTACCCCAAGAGAAACAGGGCTGCGCACCATAATTAGAATCCAGGGTCAGAGGCATGTTATGTTATCAGCACAGGCAGTACCTTTCATACTTATATGAAATTAGCTATTTTCTTACATATTTTAAGAGGTTGGATTCCATTTTTATTTTCTGACACCAAATAAATGGAGAAAAATCAACTCTGAATTGCCGTGCCCCTGCAATCAATCATTTAAAAAACCATATGGGCAAAGAGTAAGGTTATTCCTTAGGTTTTAAATAAGAAAAAATGATCTTTCTACTTTCTGTACTCTTTGTATTTCGGAAAAATGATCTTCCTTGTCCCACATCACAGATGTCTCCGTAGCTACAGACTCCACCAGCAGAATAACAAGAGGGTTCTCAAGATTATGCTGCGTCTGTTCCTTTTTTTTTTTTAAAGCTTGCCTGTTGAAAGAGCGTTGAGAGTTGAAAGAGCCAGTGTCTTTGTTCTACATCGTGTGATTGTATTTGGGCAAATTAGGTGATTCTCCCCATCCCCCCAACAATGTTGGTCAATGTAACAGGCTCCCAGAGTGCAACAAAATAGAAATTCATTTTTAATTCATGTCTGATGCAGAAGGCACACAGGCAGAAATACAGATCACTATTTTCTTTAAAAAAGAAATCACCATCTGCTTTGTGGAGGGAGGAATATTCAGGCCCCATCTAATTACAGCAAGTATTTTCAGTTTAGGATCTTTTGACCATAAATTACCCTCACTTTTTCTTTAAAGAGAATATGAGGGTTTGGCAATAAACAGAAAAGCAAAATGGCAATAGAGGCATGTTTTTGTCTAAAATTTTTTAATAAGGTAAAATTGGATTTAAGAGCTAGCCCTACAGAAAACGGTGTGAAAAACAAAGTAAACAGTAAAGGAGTAAAAATCTTTGTATAATCCCCACAATTTCCTTAAGGATTAACTTAGTAGCTTCACTCTTTATGAATTTGTATGAAAATGGTGCATTGATTTTACAGGATGATTTCAGAGCAATTTCCTCACTTGGGTCACTTTTTTTCAGTGCATAAAGTGCTCTCTAAGATCATGAGGCACATTGGGAAGACGGATTTAACTTTTAGGCCAATCAAGGACCATTGAGATGAAGTGAACTACCGTATGTGCAAGGACTTTGAAAAGTACAAAACCCCTATAAATGCAAGAAGGTTTCACTGCTATTAAATAACTGACGGAAGAGTTAGGGTGGCTTTTCCAAACACCCTCACTTGCAACCACTGAATAACAAATCTCCAGATGAAAAAAATGACAAATGTTCCTATCACAGCGTTCATTGTTAAGAGGTTACTTCAGACTTCACAATGCTGTCCAACCTCCATAAGGTTTGAAACCTTTGCAAGAATTGTGAGATTATAGCTAAAAGCCATCAGTCCTTGAACAAGAATATTTTGAGTAGCTGTTTCACTTTGTCATAATGGAGTTTATTTCATTTGATTTTCCCAATGGGTTTAAGTATTGGGAAATGTAATGCATCTTGCTTTGGTTTTTTTTGGGGGGGGGAGGGGAAACACAATCTAAAATTCCCATGTAGCTGGGCATCAACATCCCTAAATTACTTAATTAAGACATAGGAGACCTTGGTTGCTAATAATATTAAAGTTAGCATTTTGATGGTGGTTATGGGCAGGACTGGTCTTTTAAAAACTGAGGGGACCCATAAACAAATTGTAATTGTATCACTCAAACTCAGAAAATCCCTGAGGCTACATTTATATTCAGTGTTACCCAAAATGTTACATTGAATTTACTCCTATTATGGGCTGAATTATGTCCCCTCCAAAATTCATATGTTGCAGTCCTAACCCCCAGTACCTTAGAATGGGATGGAATGCATTCAGGGATAAGGTCTTAACAGAGGTAATAAAGCTAAAATGAAGTTATTAGTGTAGATCCTAATCCATTATGACTGATATCCTTATAAGAAGAGTGGATTTGGGTATAGACACCTACAGAGAGAGTTCTGCCTCCAGGACTTCAGTTGCAACATTAATTCTTCCCTGGGTCTCTGACCTGCTGACCTGTCCTACAGATTTCAGACTTGACAGCCCTCAAAATTTTGTAGAGTCAGCTTCTTAAAATGAATCTCTCTCTATATAAATATACACACACATCCTATTCTGCTTCTCTGGAGAACCCTAATACAATTACCTATAGACGTACCCTACAAGCTATGAGTACAAACTATCTCTAAATTATATATTCAAGTTTAGTGGCTGAGTTTTGGAGTCACAATGATGAGTTCAAATTTTGGCTTTGCTATTTTTTTTTACCAATATGTCTTTGACCACACCATTTAACCTCTCCGTTTCCTCTTTGTAAAATGGAAATAACTGGGCTGCAGTGAGAATTTCATGAATAAAAAGTTTTTAAAGCATTTATCAGAATATTTTATCACAGCATAGACTCTCAAAATATGCTAGTTATAATGATCATTATTGCTATTATTTATATATTGTTTCAGTGATGATTCTTAATTGTGGACCACAGAATTGATAAGGTTAGTTTAAACTGAAAGGAATGTATTGAAAGATGTTAGAGAGCTTACAGATTGCCTTTGCAAAGTTGAGTTTGCAAAGCCAGGAAACATTGCCAAAGTAGATGCCATAGAACTGGTCCCATGAGCCCCTCCTGCTAGTGTCCAGGTTATTTCTTCTATCATTAACAACATTATGGCTGGAGACCAAAGGAGGCCACTAGAACCATTCTAGCAGCTGGTTATGAGGCCATTCTCATTATGGTGGATTCTCTGTGCTCCTTTCCTCTTTATGTCAAAAATTTCTGTTGATATTTTGAACAAGTGTGAGTGAATGGTAGAACCTAGGTCTGTCCCTTGTCCAGATGCAGTGGGAGCTGGGAAAATGAGTATCAGGGATTTTCAGTTTTGGTATCAAGAGAAAGGCTCTGCCTTACAGGGTATGGGGGGTGAGTATATAAAAGAAATGTTGAGTATTCAAAAAATGACCAATATTTACCATTTATAAAAACAGATATTATATTTAGAATCAGCTGACCACTGGTTACAGAAACTCTTCTCTTTACCTCCTTTTTCTTTTTTTTTTTTTTTTGCAATTCTTTTCTAAATCTCTCTTCCCTTTCCCACTATTGCTTTGGACAAGTCCCAAACTTCTATGCCCAAACTTCTTAACCTTTTCTTGTATGTTGAATTGGTTTAGAAAATTCAGTGTGACAAGTGTCGCATGATGGGTCTAACATTATTTCACTGCTTATGAAGATATTTCATTATTATTTCTAGGAAAAAAGTCTCACAAGAGAAAAAGGTATTGAGAAACATGAGTTTTGAAATCTGAAAGAACACGGTTTGTATTCTGCCTTCAGCTCAGCATTACAGTGACCACTGGCACATTTTTTATGTTGGATCTCCATTTCTCCATTTGTAAAACAGGGGTAACAGTAAACTGATGACCCTGAAGGATATTTGTGAGAATTGGACATGTCATGTAGTGTGGAACTAGGCAAAAATGAGACCTAGTATAATCATTTTTCTTTGGGGTATCAAAAGACCAATGAAACAATATTTTAAATTTGATTTTATCAGATTTTTATCTGCAGAGCAAGAACAAATAAATGTCAATTATGTCAAATGGTTCTTTTTTTTTCCTGGGTGTCACATGATGGAAACTTTTTGGATTAAGAAAAATTTTTTTTAAGATTTTATTTATCTATTTGAAAGAGGGAGTATGAGCAAGAGAGTACAAGCAGGGGGAGCAGCAGAGGGAGAGGAAGAAGCAGACTCCCCACCGAGTAGGGACCTCCCCCCCCCACTGTGGGTCTTGATGGCAGGACCCTGAGATCATGAACTGAGCCCAAGGTAGCCAAGCCGTTTAACCAACTGAGGCACCCACGCACCGCCCCAAAACAATTTTCTTTTCTTTTCTTTTCAATTTTAAAGCTAAATCAACATGTTCCGAGGCATTTTTATTAAGGTTTATGACCTACTCCCTCCTGCCAAATCAAACTAGCACCCTCACCACACAAGGAGCACAAAGGCCATCTTACCTATGACAAATACTTTCAACTACTGAACACAGTATTTTTCCATTTCTCCTTTTGTTTTTATTACAAGTGCAGCTAGAGAGGACACTGAAGACATTATTGAGTACCTGATTGGCCACAGTCAGTCAAGAGATCGTTGCCTAAAATTTGCACCTTGGAAGAATGTTTGGAGACCAAAATTTGAGGAACAGAGGATATTCCTATCATAGCAAACTGACTTTTCTAAATACACGCATGCACACAATAATTTTCTTAATTTTTTTTTTTTTGGTTTGTTGCATCCTGAAAACTAATGTGGACAAGTCATATCTATTTGTTCACTCCTTTATTGGAAGATTCATTTAATGAGTATTTGTCAATTTCTGTTAGGAGCCAGAGAGTGGTTTATAGATCAGCTTGGCAGTTAGCCTGTGAAATTTCTCATGTATATTTGGTCCTTGTTTAAAGTCGCTAGCTCACAGCTCCCCAGACCTTTGGAATTCCTGAGAGATGAGAAATATGGGAGCGTTTTTTATCATAATATTTGGTCCTTTGTCCTCAGTTCCTGAAATGCTTCAGAGCCGTAAAGGTGATATGGATGTCTTGTTATTAGTAACAAGCCCCCTTCTACCACTACTAGGTTTTTGTTAATGAAGTGACTTTGGGAAAGCACCTAAGGTTGGGGACTGGTTGCAGTGTAGCCAAACCTATGATAAGAGGTTTGGAACTTTCATTCTTTCCTCCTCAACCTTTAGGGAGGGAAGGGGGCTAGAGGTTAAATTGATCACCAGTGGCCAAAGATTTAATCAGTCATGCCTATGTAAAGAAGACTCCATAAAAACACAAAGGATAGGGTTCAGAGAGCTTCTGGATTGGTGGACAGGTGGAGATTCAGGGAGAGTGGCACATTCTGGGGGCATGAGACTTTTATGCCTTTTTCCCTGTACCTTGCCTTGTGTATCTTTTCCATCTGGCTATTTCTGAGTTATATCTTTTTGTAATAAACTGGTTTTCTAGTAAGCAAAACCAAGATGTCCTGAGTTCTGTGAATTACTCTAGCAAATTAATCAAACTTAAGGGGCAGGGGGTATCTTTGGCACCTCCGATCTATAGCTGACTAATTAAAAATGCAGGTGATAACCTGAACTTGTGACTGGCTTATCAAGTGGGGTGGGGGGCAGACTTGTGAGCCCTTCACCTGGGGAATCCGACTCTATCTCCAGGTAGTGTCAGAACTGAGTTGACTGGAAGACACCCAGCTGGTGATGGAGAATTGCTTGAGTAGGAAGAGGAGGAAAATTGTCCCTCACAGCCTCCCCAAACACACACACACACACACACACACACACACACATTGGAATTGGTGAGAGCAGAACCTTCTACACACCTTAATCAAATTTAGTATTTTTGTTAAAAAGAATGTGTTCATCCATCCATTCAAATATTCACTTAACACTTATTTATCGAATGTCTACTAGGCGCCAAGTAGTTTGCTATGTGCTAGTTAATGATAGCCACCTTCATTGCATGCTGTTTATGTGCCAGGCCCTGTACTATTTGCTTTACATGCATTTAGTCTTCATACAAACCTGTGAGGAGCACATTATTTTATAGATGGAGAAACAGGTTTAAAGGGTTAAATAACTTGCTTAAGGTGACGTAACTAGAAAGTTGAATAGCTGTGGGGTCTGTCTGACTGCAGGGCCCAAACTCAACAGCTCCTCTACAACTTCTCAGGAGAGGTCCATCTTGTGACTTACACAGTTGATGAACTAAATGACTGTATCAATTTAAATGTACAGCAGGAGAATTACTGCTCCCTCAGGGCCCTTGATATATCTGCAGTAATGGTGCTAACAATTTCTTTAAATTAGGAAAATAGTAATTAGGCCTACTGAGCTGAAATCCAGGGAAAGAAATGGTACTGTAATGGTTATAGCCACAGATAGGGAAGCAAAAGCCATAGAAAGCAATTTATTGGCTTGGTGAATGACCCCAGGAAGTCTTTAGACCATACTGTTTCTCTGCTTTAGTCTCTAAAAAAGTAAACAATTTCATCCCCCACCTTCTGATCTTGAGATTATTTTCATTTGTGAAAATGGAGTCCCTTCATTCTGAAAGGATATGATCAAAGTCTGGAAAAGTATAGTGGAAATATACAAGATAAGAACAAACTTACTCACATATACCTAGGCAATCAAGGATGTATCCCTTGAGTTTGAAGATGATACTGCTATGCTACTAAGTGGTGAACAGAAGAAACTCTGGAAGCTAGAAAGCAGATGGTCAAGTGGAAACTGTCTTAGCACATTTAAGCAAACCAGAATCTAAGCTGGCAAAGGGGGAGAGCTAAGAAGCACTCCATTTTCATTATGGAACCTCAGAAAATCTAAGCAGTTTCTGAGCACCAGCTACCTTTGAAAGTCAGGGTGATAAATGTCCAACCACAGGGAATTCCTTAATGTAACTACTGTATATCCCAGAATGGGACATGATGTAGCTGTATAAAACAATGAGGAAGATCTCTATGACGAGTATGGAGGGATGCCCAAGATATATTGTTAATTGGAAAAGCAAAGTGTGGAATGACATATGGAATGTCAATCTTGTTAAGAAATTGGAGGGGGAGATGAACCATGAGAGACTATGAACTCTGAAAAACAACCTGAGGGTTTGAAGGGGTGGGGGGTGGGAGGTTGGGGGAGCCAGGTGGTGGGTATTATGGAGAGCACGCATTGCATGGAGCACTGGGTGTGGTGTAACAACAATGAATTCTGTTATGCTGAAAAGAAATAAAAAAAAAAAGAAATGGGATAAATAAAACTATATATTTGTATATGCTAGTATTTACATAAAGAGGCTGTAGAAAGTAAGAACCTAATACAAATGGTGAAAAGGGGTGAATATGGAAGGGAGAGTGTGTGGGGTGAGACATCCCAATATTTACCTTTTAATTTTGTTTTTTTTTTAAACTATGTAAATGCAGTACTATTAAAACAATTTAAAAATAAAGTGGTGAAAAACACATATCTGAAAAAGGATTGGTATTCAAAATATACAAAAACTTAATGCTAAGATGATAATCTAAATAAAAAATAGACAAAAGATCTGCATAGATACCTCACCAAAGAAGAAATACAGGTGGCAAATGGGTATATGAAAAGATGCTTAACAAGTCATTAGGGAATTGCAGAATAAAACAGCAATGAGTTAGTATTACACACCTATAGGAATGTCTAAAATCCAAGACACTAATACCAGACTCTAGCAAGGATGTAGAGCAAAGGAACTCTCATTCACTGCTGGTGGGAATGCAAAATGATATAGCCACTTCAGAAGACAATTCGGCAGTTTCTTACAAAACTAAACATACTTTCACCATACCATCCAGAAATTGCGCTCTTCGGTATTTACCAATATGAGTATAAAACTTATGTCCACACGAAAACTTGCACATGAATGTTTATAGCAGCTTTATTTGTAATTGCTAAAACATGGAAGAAACCAAGATGTCCTTCAATATGTAAATGGCATAAATGGAATATTATTCAGTGCTAAAAAGTAATGAGATATCAAGCCATGAAAAGATATGGAAGAACCTTAAATGAATGTTAGTAAGTGAAAGAAGCCAATTTGAAAAGCCTACTTGCCATACTGCTACAGCCTGAATGTTAGTATGCCCCGCCTCCCCATGCATATGTTGAAATCCTAATGCTCAGTGTGATGGTATTAGAAGGTGGAGCCTTTGGGAGGTGATTTGGTGGTTAGCTCTGCTTTCAAGACTGGGATTAGTGCCCTTACAGAAGGTCCCAGAGAGCTCCCTTACCCTCTTTGCCATGTGAGAACACAGTGAGAAGATAACCATCTGTATGAACCAGGAAGTAGGTCCTCATTAGACACCAAATCATCTGGTGCTATGATCTTGGACTTCTCCACCTCCAGAACTGTGAGAAATAAGTTTCTGTTGTTTATAAGCTACCCAGTCTATGGTATTTTGTTGAAGCAGCCCAAATGGACTAAGACATTTATGATTCCAACTATATGGCATTATAGGTGTTTCTAGATTAGAAGTTCAATCTGATATTTACCATGATCACACAACTTCACAATAAGACTCATCATTATGAAATTTATAATATTAGGAAACAAAGGAGATATCCTAAAATGTTGCAAAGGAAAAATTTATCCAGATATAAAGAGTCAAGTATTAGAATAGCATTGATCTTCCTAATAGAATATTGGAAATTAGACACTGGAATATTGTCTTAAAAAATACAAAGGAAATTGACTTCTTACATAGGCGTCTATATACATAAAAAATTCAATCAATTGTCAGGGGAGAATAAGGGCATTGTCAGACACACAGGTCTCAAAAAGTTAGTCTTCCCTCAGCTACTCTCAGGAAGCTACAGGGGAAATCTCCACCAGGATATAAATTAAGGAAAAAAGTGATGTGGGATTCAGGAAATAGGCTTCCATACAGAAAGTAGAACAAGAAATAAAAATCCCTAGGGTGATGAGAAAGAAGATCCTAAAATGGTAATGGTGCAGACAGGTCTGAAGAGAAATTAGTTCAGATGCAAGCAAAAGAACACAGAGTTCTAGGAGAGATGTCCCTAGGAAGATTAATTTGATAGATCACTTGTGTGTTTGAGAAGAGATGTACACCTAGAACAAAGAATTTGCCGGTGATTTAATAATGGAAAAGAAGTTAAGTAGTACAGGAGAGTAAGTTTGGTCATAGTCTCTAAATAGCTCAGCTGTGAATAATGTTCACAGAGTTGCAATAATGTGAATACTAAATATCAGCATAATTAAAATTTAAATACAACCAGGGATTTTATAATAAAAATATTAAATATTTACCACCTGGTGTGGTATGGACTACAAAACTGAGGTATAGTGGACGCTGGGTAATGCTGAAGGAACCTGCTGTGCCAGGCATCACTCCCTTCCTTGTTGGATTGTAGGAGGAGATTATCTGGGGAGGGATGGTCTCTGGGTGAGGCTGGACTAACAGAGTAGAGGTGGGTCTTGGTAGTTTCAGAGCAGCAGCTATTTTTCTAACTATAAGAAGTATTTCAATATATTTTTAAAAGATTTTATTTATTTGTTTGTTTATTTATGTATATATTTATTTATTTACAGAAGGAGAGGGAGAAGCAGGCTCCCTGCTGCGTAGGGAGCCTGATGCAGGGTTCAGTCCCAAGCCCCTGGGGTCATGACCTGAGCCAAAGGCAGATGCCGAACCAACTGAGCCACCCAGGTACACTTCAATATTTTAATAATAGCAGATATGTGTTGATCATTAGATGTTAATATTAGGGAGATGAAGGGGAAAGATGTGTATAAGTGCTGGTGGAGGGATATGGGAGTATATAAAAAAGGTATGTATAAAAGTGAGAAACCAAGAAACAATAGTTCAAGTGATGTTATTTAGAAATGTGAAGGAAAATAAAAGGACTAACAGGATTGAAGTCAGTTACTGCTGGTTAATGGAAAGGGAGGGAAAGAAGGTGTAGATGGGGACAGAGGACTGCTCTTTTTATAGCAGGTCTTGGAAAACCATTGAATTCTTAAACCACGTACATGTATTACTAACAAAAATTAAAATGGAATGTGAATGCCTGCTCTGGATCAGGCCCTGTGATAGAGCAAGATAGATATGATCATTCCCATTTTACTGTAAGGAAGCAAAGTTAGTTGACAGACCTGGTCTGTTTTCTTCTATACTATTTAGTCTATCAAGTTGGGAAAGGTAGTATTTTTTATATGTTAGAAGACAAATACAAGGCATTTACATCAAGAAGACTTCTAAACTGTTAACTTAAAGTAATTGAAGATTGAGCTTGATTCACCTGAAAAGTAAGTTAGCCATAATTATGTAGTTGTGATGAAACTATTAAAAGAACCACCTAGGATTCATTCCCCCCAAATGTGGCTTGACCTCACTGTCGAAGAACCTTCGAGGGAATTCATTATTACATTCTTATATTTTTAGTAGTCTTTGCTTAATTAAAAAACATTGGAAAGCAACTAGACTTAGAAGTATGCCAGGAAAGATCTCTGACACCTCTATACTTTCTTCTCATTAAACCTGCATTGCTATGATGAAATAAACAAAATATTCAAAATAAGCAAACTCAAATGCATAAACTAAAAAATTGTGACTATCAAAATATTAGTCAGGCACGGAGAGCCTGGGTGGCTCAGTGGGTTAAAGCCTCTGCCTTCGGCTCAGGTCATGATCCCAGGGTCCTGGGATCGAGCCTTGCATCGGGCTCCCTGCTCAGTGGGGAGCCTGCTCCTCCCTGCCCCTGCCTGCCTCTCTGTCTACCTGTGATCTCTGTCTGTCAAATAAACAAACAAACAAACAAACAAATAAATAAATAAATCTTTTAAAAAGCCCAAAATATTAGTCAGGTAATAGGCTAATTAAAATGTATCTATATGCTCAGAATCAGAGGAAAACAGTATCTTAAAGTAGACAAAATTGTTTGGTGAATTAGAAACAAAGTCAACAATTTATCTTGGATTTTGGTTTGCCTGGGCTGGATATGGTTTTGTTGGGGAAAACATAATAGACAAGCTTAGCCTAAAATGGAAAGATTAGATAAAAATTAGAAGGAGGGGGATTACTCTATTTGGCTGGCTTTGGAAAAACCCTGTGATTACCTGGTTCATGATTTTCCTATCTGACATGGGCAGAGACCTATAGATGTGACTCTTTCTTTGACCATCATGGCACCTACTAGAGTAGCAACATGGTTGCTGCTTTTGAGAAAATGAGTGACTGCAAAACCTAGCCCAGCACTCACTGGTTTTTCCACAGAGCTCTAAGTTTGCAAAACCAATATAATCTCGAATTTCTATACGTTTCCTAAAATATGCAAAGAAACTTTTATCTCATTCAGTTTCACTTTATTCACTTAGGCAAACAATCATTATTGAAGGAATTCTCTGTCATCTTTTAGTAAAAAGTAGCACAGAAGGAATCATCATTTTCTTCTCTCAAATCATGTGGAAGTTAACTGTCCACATGGGCCAAGATCATGAAATATTTCAGTTTACAGGCTATGAGAGACAATGTCATCAGGGTTCACAGCACTCTGAATATATTAAAAAGCATGATTGCTTTTCTGGATCTGAATGGCATGCATACAACAATATAGTCAAAACTTGCCAGGTGGGTGTTTTTGCTCTTTCTGGAGGCTACTATCCTGATATATTATTACATGTCAAGAAGACACGTATTGAATGCTTATATGTGGTAGACATTTCCTTAGAGCAACTTCATGAGATAAGTATTATTGTCCCTATTTCACAGGTGAAGCAAATGAGGCACAATGTGGTACAAAGAGAAACTGCACAGGTAATAAATCTGGGATCAAACCCAGAGAGGTTTGGTTCTTAAACCATTCCTTTTCTACTACACTACAGGGGAGTTGGCTGGTAGGGCTTGTTATCTTTGTAATAAATTAAAGCCAGCTATACTAAAATTATACACATAAATTGAAATTATTTGAGGAAATGTATATTGAAAATCCAGTCTTGAATAGAGTTATATAGTTATATATATATATATTTTTTTCACTAATGAATACCTTTAAACCTTATTCTATATATGTAATCTAATCCCTAGAGGAAAATATTTTAAATAATGAGAAAATAAGAACTGATGTAATGTTCTTTTAATCAAATGAAGTATATATTTTTTCGAGCATTAAGTTAGCTGAGACCAATAAAGCATATTGCCATCATCTTGCAAATGAGTGTCTTGTACTCTGGAAAGTATAGGTTATTATATTCCATCCTTAACATTTTCATAGGCACAAAGTCAGAAAGTATTTCTAAAACAGATTAACAACTAACAGAAGCAAAGACCACTACATGTGAGTGATCTTTAAGTTGTGTGTATGTGTAAATATATTTTGACATACTGTCATAATCCTGATGAGGGAAATAAATCACAAAGACTGAACTCCTTAGGGTTTGAGAATTAGTAACAGATACAAAATATATGTTCTTGCCTCTGTTCCATTTTTTTTAAGATTTTTATTTATTTATTTGACAGAGAGAGAGAGCACAAGCAGGCAGAGAGGCAGGCAGACAGAGAGGGAAGAAGCAGGCTCCCCGCTGAGCTGAGAGCCTGATGCGGGGCTCGATCCCAGGACCCTGAGATCATGACCTGAGCCGAAGGCAGAGGCTTAACCCACTGAGCCACCCAGGCGCCCCAACCTCTGTTCCATTTTGAACTTGAACTTTTTTTTAGTAATATAGGTCTTCACTTTTTTATTAGAAAAAAATTACATGTTCCATATCACAAAACTTAACATCTTTCCATTAAACATCACACAGTTCTCGTCATTATGCCCTACAAATAAATACCTTAAATGATGTGGCATTTCTGTTGATATTCAGCAACAATAAGGTCATAAATTTTAACTAGGAAACAGCTGCAGAAATGCTTGTTGAGCAATAATCTGTGTGTGCCACAAGAGCTTGGGCAAACAGATAGCTGAGATTCTGCTTCCATGGCTGGGACCCCTCCACACGTGGTGAAATTCGGCAGACCTTCAAATCTCCATTAGCAAGTGACTCCCTTTAAGAGCGAAGCTTCCAAGACGTGAAGGAAGCAGCAGCCTCTGAGAATGGAATACCCCACACAGATATATATATATGTCTCATGAGTTATATATATATATTTTTTTTCCTTCTTCTTCCCCTTCTCCTTCTTCTCCTCCTCCTCTTTCCCTTCTTCTTCCTCCTCCTTCTTTTCTCCTCCTCCTCCTCCTCCCCCTCCTTCTTCTTTTCCTCTTTCTTATTCTCCTTCTCCTTCTTCTTCAGGTCAGAGTCCAAGGTTTACTTTTTTCCTTCCTTGGTTTCTCCAACTCCACACTCTAATTTTCTTCCATTTCTCTGGCTATTCCTTCCTTGTTTCCTTTCTATTCTCATCTTATTCTGTGCCAGTCATTAAATACTGGAGTTCTTTGAGCCTCCTAAACCCGCTTCTTTCCTCACACTGCATCCTCTTTTCAGGGAAGGTCCCCTATGTCTACAGCTATGATTATCAAAATAGTCTGATGATCCACAGATTTATATTTTTAGGGTAGACCTCTTTCTGTGCTGCAGACTTACACCATACCTCAAGATATTCAAAATTACACTTATGATCTCTTTCTTGTCCCTCACTCAGAATTCAAAACACCATTTTTCTAATTTTTGGTGAATGGCATCCTTGTTCATCCACTAATACAAACCAATTCCTAGACACTCGGGGAGTCATTATGTATTCCACCATTGCTTTCTCTCAAATTGAATTCCTTACCAAGTCCCACCTGCTTTTCCCTTCTAACTCTGCCTTGCTTCCATCTGCTCCTTCACATTTCCATCTTTGTCTAAGCTATCATATCTCCATGGTCCATTCTGATAGTTTTCAAAATGGTTAATTTACTTTTTTCACCTGCATCAATCTGTCTTCAATACTGTAGTTACAGTGACTTTTCAGACACAAAGCTTATTATGTTAGCCCTCCCTCCCCCATAACAAAAATCCTCCAATGATCTACTACTTTTAAGATGAAGACCAAATTTCTACAAAATCCTGATGGGTAGGTCCTCTACCTAAATTTCTAGCTTCAATTCATACCCTGGTCTTTTTTCTCTTGCTGCTACAACCACATTAGATTTACTTCTGTGCCTCATGTTTGCCAACATCCCTCCTGCCACAGACTCTTGAATTTGATGTTTTCTATGCCTACCCTGTTCTTTTTTCCTCTTTGCTTAGTTAACTCCTTACTTAGCCTTTAGATCTCTAAACAACATAAACTCTCTTGACCTCCATAAGTCTAATCCCCACCAATTTACTCTGTAATAGCACGAAGTGCCACTACTTCCTAGCTATGTTTACCTTTATTGGTGCAAGTCTTTGATAAATGCCTATCTCTCTCCCCTGCCTGGAAGCCCCACTAAGGAAAGTAGGGACCTCTCTACTTTTGGTCACCACTGTCACCTAGAGTGCCAGGCACTACCCATGCTATGATGACTGCTTGCTGGATGGATTACTGAAATAATTAACTAGGCAAAGAAACATTTCTGATAATTTGATGCCAATTCTAGAAACAGTATGTGTTTTCAGGAGCAAATATCTGATTATTCAGAGAATGGAGGAAGTTACATATTTTGGTAAGATCAGATGTAAATTTTAAAAGTACAGATATATTTTTCACTGGGTACTGAAAGACACCATATAGACAGAGGGGCTTGTTCATGAAAATACAGAGTGGCAGTAACAGGCTGGAGATACTCAACTGATAACTTAAGATTTCAAGAAACCTTCAAACCAACAATGAAAATTAGCAGTTGTGTTGCTAAACTCAAAGAGATGGTGGCCTAAAACAGATCAGTAAGTTTGATTTTAACCTATTTACATATGACTCTGTATATTCTTTGATTGTTTCCCCCTCTAAATTGTAAACAATCAAGCTTTATTCTTCTCTGGATCCTTTCAATGTTTTCATTAAAAAAGAAGACATCTAGCTTCTGGTACTCCAACCACATAATAGCATGGTAATACTATTACCATGCTAAATGGTAAATAATGGTAATAAAATAATAATTGTAATTATGTAATAAATGGTAAATAAATGGTAAATGGTAAATACCCAACCAATTTAGGTTTCCTTTTACACCCAGGCTCAGTTCTTTTCTCACACTCCACAACTAATTGGAGACCTGCCCCAGAGCAGACAGAAGGGAGCAGTGTCCAAAAGCACAGCATTGTGAACTGGATTGCCTGATTCTCCTTCAACAAGCTGCAGGGCTCTGAGCAGCTCACGTTTGGAATCACCCATCCAGAATTAGAGCATTGGGTTAATGATTCCATAATCTTCAGTTCACTTTGAAATTCCATGATTCTTAAATTATGTTTTAGACTGTCAACTAAAATGTTTTAGTTTTATAATCTAAAGCAACAGCCCCTAAAAAAGAATCTATATTATATAAAGATTAAAAACATTAGCTCTTGAGTCACAAAGACCTGGGTTCAAAGTCTCTGCCATTAACTAGCTGTGTAACTTTGAGCAAGTCGCTTAAAGTTTTGAGCCTT
>PISX010025573.1:0-25946 GCA_004024625.1 Mellivora capensis | reverse complement strand
TTACCCCAAAGATACAGATGTGGTGAAAAGAAGGGCCATCTGTACCCCAATGTTTATAGCAGCAATGGCCACGGTCGCCAAACTGTGGAAAGAACCAAGATGCCCTTCAACAGACGAATGGATAAGGAAGATGTGGTCCATATACACTATGGAGTATTATGCCTCCATCAGAAAGGATGAATACCCAACTTTTGTATCATCATGGATGGGACTAGAAGAGATTATGCTGGTAAAATAAGTCAAGCAGAGAGAATCAATTATCATATGGTTTCACTTATTTGCGGAGCATAACAAATAACATGGAGGACATGGGGAGATGGAGAGGAGAAGGGAGTTGAGGGAAATTGGAAGGGGAGATGAACCATGAGAGACTATAGACTCTGAAAAACAATCTGAGGGTTTTAAAGGGGCGGGGGGTGGGAGGTTGGGGGAGCCAGGTGGTGGGTATTATGGAGGGCACATATCGGCATGGAACACTGGGTGTGGTGCATAAACAATGAATTCTGTTATGCTGAAAAGAAATTAATAAAAAAACCCAACTAATTAAAGCATAACAATTAAGATAAATACAGGGAAGACTGTGGAAGCTCAGAAGGAGGAAACTAAGCAAGTACAGGGAGTCAGTGCTTCCTGGAGGAGGTGATCCCAGAGGTGGGCTTTCACAATGAGTGGCATCGTCCCAATCCCACCAACATCAGCCCGTGATTTCTGGTCATCTACACAGAATAAACAATCCTTTATCTTCAGTAAGGCAAATATCTTTTCTATGTTAGTATTTATGTGCATTTTCCTTTTGTTGTCTTTGGAAGCCAGATAGATTTAGATCCAAACCTCAATTCTGCATCTGTGATCTTGAGGAACTACCTTAACCTCATCTGTTTTTTCAGAATTATCATAAGAAGTAGAGATCTTATAAGTAAAACACTAACAAAGTGCCTGAAATGTGATAGGTTCAACCATTTAGGCTATTTTTACTTTTATTAGGTCTTAAGATTATAATGGATTTACAGATACCTACTCTATGCATTCACTCGGTATATACTAATCCCATTCTAGAATGTTTACATTATAGCTTCTGTTTGAGAGTCTGCTTAAATTCAATTTTGTCTAATAAGCTCTCAGACTCTGAAAGACTATAGTGCTGCATCTGGGATATATACAAAATGGATTAACCACACATCTTGTCCTGGATCAAAAGTTTCCAGTTCAGTACTCAGGGTGGGGAAAAAGTAAGAGCATAGTAATAGGCACAATAGATTTGGGAGTCAACAGGTGCTAAATAAGAGACCCAGATAAGAACGTGTGGGAGAGAAGATAACTTTCCTCTGGCAGATGAGGGAAGGCCTCCTAAAGGAAGTGACATTCAAGCAGGGCCTCAATGTATGAGTCATATATGGACATAAGAGATTAACAAGGGAAGAAATCCTGGAGAAGAAAAGAGAAGAAGCAAAGTAATCATTTCAGTTTGGCTAACTTAGGTAGCTACTGTGGGTGATAGATGGAATGTGAGCCCAGAAATGTAAACTAATAACAGATTATGAAGGACCAGACTTCATTTTTGCCAATGTGTCACACTGGACAACCAACATTGTTTAAATGAATAACTGAGTTGACAAGAAAGGGAAATCTGTAAGAACCCTAAAACTGCAAACTTCACCAGTAAGTTCATGAGCTGACCCTGTTTCTAACAAAGGTCCTGACTTTGATGTGCTTAAGCAAACAATGAATGAAGCATTCATGGTTGTGTACCTGATATCCACTACAAAGTAAGAGCCTCCCAAGGACTATGGAGATAAAGTATAGGGCTTAAAGGAAGCTATCTACTGTTAGAGGAATTCACAAATAAGATCTGTGCATCAGCCTGGACATAAAAACCAAATCATCATCTCTGGTGATTTCTTACCAAATACCCACCATGCTTGAGTTTGGAAGTTAAATAGATACTCCAGGAGAGATCTGAAAAATTGCAAGCTGAGAAATTAACAGAAAAGGGATTCCAGACAGCTATTATTTTGGTAGCTCTGGGGAGGGCAAGCACAAAACCATTCTGGCAGAACAAGTTTACAAAATATTTTTCAAGCTGAAGCCCCACCGAAGATTAGCTCACAAGGAAAAATTACATAATTCGTGAAGGAATAATCCATAGGGAGAAGTAGTAGACCAATAAACAACAGAAGTAGACCTTTAAGAACTTCAGGTAATAGGAACTATGAAATAAGTATACTTAAGAGGATTAAAAACATAAAAAAAAAAGAAACCGCAGATATGGAGAAGAGTAAGACATCATTGAAAATGTATCAGAAAGAATTTGTAAGTTAAAAATATAGTTACTGATATTAAAATCAACATGTAGTATAAATCGTAGCCTAGAATAAGCTGAAGAAAAATTAGCGAACTGGAAGATAGACCCAAAGAAATTATTAAGAATATCATATTGAGAGAGAAACACTGAAGAAATTTAATAAGAGTCATGGCAGATAGAATGCAAAATAATAACAGAAACAGAAATGGCAAGCAGAAGTTATAGTTGGAAACTGATAGTTAAAATTGTTTGGTGTTTCCTCCTAATTACACTCACCTCTACCGCCACAATCCAACTCACTCTCATCCTTCGACAGGATTATTTCAATAGCCTCCTGCCCGACCTTCCTGCTGCTGCCTGTGCCTGGTCTGCTGTCAACATCTGAACCTGAAAAAGTAGAAGTTGGATCAGACCATCTCAATCCTCTGCTTAAAACCTTCTCCTGGCTTCCAGTCCCACTAATGGTGAAAGTACGTACAAGGACTGTACAACCTGGTTTCACATGCCCTGTTCACTATTTGAACATGTCCCCCTTTGACCCTCTGCTTTGTCTTCTCTGCTCCAGCTGGACCTTCCTCCTTGCTCTTCTTCAAAGGCTTTGGTCAACTGCCCCTTCTACCCCCAGAACTCTTGACCTTGCCATCTCCTCTGGTTGGATGCTCTTCCCATAGATATCTGCCTAGGTCCCTCCTTCCCCTCCCTCGGGTCTTTGAATAGATACCACCTTGTGTGTGAGGCCTAGCTTAATAATTCCATTTAAAATCACAAAGCCCCCTCCCTAACCTCAGCATTCCTCATTCCCGTTTCTCACTCATTTTTCTCCACAACACTGATCTCTTACAAAATGTATTTTACGTATTGATTCATTTCTTTCTGTCCCCCATCTTCTACTACCCAATCCAAGAATATAAACTTTGTGATTGATAATGTCAACACTGATGAAATTGGCTATTGCAGTAATTGCAGAAAAATTCATAACATTATACGCTATATTACAAAACGAGCCTGAATATTAGAATGCTAAACTTAAACCTAACAAATCAGAAAATTTAAAAATTTTAAAACCCAAAGGTAGAAATGAACTATGTAAAAACAAAAAGTTAAAGGCATAGAAAATAAAGCCATATTATGGAGGATTGTTAAAATTAAAACTGTTACTCGATTTTAAAACATGAATTTAAGAGAAAAACCTCCAGAGAAGCTGGTTATGAAAGAAAAGAGGCAGGCAACGTTCATAACAGTCTTTAAGAGTTAAGAAATGACCTGAACTACGAAAGTAAGAGAGACATAAAAAATATTAAAGCAATTCTACAGACAACTTTATGTCAAAGAATTTGAAAACTTAGAAGAAATGGATGATTTCCTACATGAATATAACTTAACCAACTGGCCTGAGAAGAAATAAAAACAAAAACAAAAAACCTGAACAAATTGGTAGAAGGAGATAGGATGAATTGTAGCACATACATAGAGAAGAACGGGAATGTTACCTATTCATTTGGAAAGAAAAAATCACAAATGTATCTCTCTCATGCCACATGCAAACATCGATTTCAGCTGGATATATAAAAGATAACATTTATATGCATTTTAAAACCTGAGAAATGCCATGAATTGTTTCTGGATATATTTCATATATAGCAGAAGTATAGAAAACATATGTGGAAACCATGTACATCAAAATCAGGACTCTAGTTCCTTCTAAGGGCTGTAAGGGGGCAGGGCCTAAGTGCCTAGATCTAACTTTCAGTGTCAATTTTAAAAAGTTTTGGTGCAATTATAGGAAAATCTTAAGATTTTGCAAGGCTAAGTTGTAGATACATGGATGCTTATTAGATTATTTATTACTTTTTTTTAGGATCTTGAAATATATCACTATTTAGAAAAGAAGCCTATGCCAAAAAACCCTGACTTTTTTGGTAAGCAGTGTGTCACTTTTGGAGGTCTTTAACAGGGAATCTGACCATTTAGTGCCTCAACATGCCATCACAGAAAGCTAGGTGTTCTCTTTCTTGTCACAGAATGGATCTCAATACCCCTTGATTCAAATAAAAATCCAGAATGAACAGGTACAGACAAGGTTAGTCTTGCTAAGCCAGACATGGAACAAAGATGCTTTATTGGAGAAAGTAATATTAAACTGTTTATTTTGTTTGTATATCAAGGCACCCAAAGACAACCATACAACATTGTGAAATCTTTGGAAAATAACCAATTTAAACTGGTGGTGTTTGAGGTTGAGAGAATGAACTTCATGAAAAGGTTTTGAGCCTGCACCATGCCTTTGTGATTTGTTAGAATCAAGCAGAAGAAAAAGCAAAATGTGTTTTTTTTACCAAGTGCAATTTACAGAAAAGATTGGGCATAGAAAGAGTCATTTAAAAACTATGTGTATTTATATCTCCGCTTGCCACAACTTATAAAAAAACCTCCTCTGTAGGACTCCATTATTGATGTTTTATGTTTTTCAATTTCTCTGTGAAATATGTAATTATTTCAACCTCTGCCCCTTTGTGTGGTGTATTGGTGGGCTAGGATTCAGAAGGGTTTCTTCTTGAGAACTCCAGTAGTCTCAAGATAGCAATCTTCCCCACTCAGCTCATCTTTCTGATCTAAATAATTCTAGTTCTGAAATGCCCCGATGACTTGAATAGGATGAAGCATTCAAGACATAGTGTTCCCATAAAGTATTTAATCTCAAAGAAAAGCAAGCTTTATTCCCTCAAGGAAAAAGAAACAATGCTAAATATGAATTGCTTTTCATTTCTCTGTTCTTTCCCCCCCCCCCCTTTGGAGACTTTTAAAAAATCTAGATATGGAACAAAATGGCCAGAGTCATTATCTAGATGATTTAATTCTAGGATATTTGGCCAAAGATTGGATGACTGAGACAAAAGGAAGGATTTTAAAATGTGGAGCTACTAGCTACAGCCTTGATGCATAGGAGGGGTCAGAAAAGATCGGGAATCTATCTTTAAGGGGTGGGAAGTTAAAGTCAGAAGATAAAACTAGGGCAAAAGGAAAAGAATGGACCTTTTCACAACACCTGACTATGGTCCAGATCTTCCACGTAAATCATCTCAGTGAAATCTTGCACTGTCTCCAGGAGTATTTATTGTGTTCTTCATGTCAAGGTGACTCTAACAGGTGGACTAATGTGTCTGAGACCAAGCGGAAGGCATGGAGCTGCTCTGTCCTGATCTCTGTTACAGAAAACCCGCTCTACATAGTGCAAATGACAATGCCGTTGCATCTTCAGACAGATACCAGCATCGGTGCCTAGGCCGCCCTCCACCTGGGCTGCTCGCAGGCCGTGACTGAGGACAGCAATGCCACTAGAGCCTGTGTCCTCCTGCCCAACGTGAGGTTCCTCCAACTTCTACTCTAAGGCTCTGCACTGACCAGATCAGGGTTTCCTCGGAACTGTACTCAGATCTGCAGAGGCTCTTCCTACCGGATGCTCCTTCCTTCCCGCTCTCCTTTCACAGTGTCAGACCGGCCTCACCTACCCTCTCCTATGCCCTCCTTCTTTATCCTTTGTAGCATTCTTCCGGGCAAGTGTCCGGACCTTACCTGACCTGGACAACAATAACTAATAGCTGTCATAATTAGACCTTGAGGCCAATACCTCCAGGACCTTACCTGGAGGACCTTACCTGACCTGGACAACAATAACTAATAACTGTCATAATTAGACCTTGAGGCCAAAGACAATGCTCCTTCAGGATTGACCTTAACACTTAACACAATGGTACTGGTATTGACACTGGTACTATTAATTAACAGTGGGTATGTATTCCCTTGTTGAGTATTTGCTATGAATTAGGTACTGTGCCTACACTTCCTTGTGTTCTCTCATTCAGTTTTCACAACAATCTATAATAAGATAGATATTCTCTGCATTTTATAGATGAGAGACAAGGGCTTAGAAATGTTATTAACTTACCACATCACATAATTATCCAGTAGCAAAATCAGGATTTGCACCTGGGTCTGCATGGCTCTAAAATCCATGTTCTTAACCACTCTGTACATTTTGTAGACATGACTGCTTACCACGAACCACTCTGCCTCCTTCCAGCTTGCATTACTTTGCATGTTTTTGGACTCTGATTTGATGGGTGTTTTTCCACTTGAAGTGAGAACAAGCAACAAACTTTTATGAAACACAAATTCCATGCCCAGGTTTTTTAATATAACCTGAGGATTCAATAAAAGGAAAGGGCTAGTTCCTACATTCAAGGAAGTCATTATTAATCTGTGGCTTTATTAAATGAAAAGAAACTATTGACACCTCCAAAATGACCATCCAAGAAGCTAGACAACTATACAGTTGTGATTAAGTGACACTAACTCCTTTTTGGAACAAAGTAACATAGGAATGAACGAACTGCAAAGGCTGTGAAATTTCAAAATAGCAGAGAGACCCTATTTAGCTGTAAAAAAGGAACTAGATCATGAAGATTCTATAGTATTGGAAAGGCAGGAAATGAGAGATCCCAAATTTGCTAGCTGGAGGAAGAAAACCAATCCTTAAAACCATGACAGATTCAGGGAGGAACATAATTAGTAAATTCTCACTTGCCATCACCTAAAACACTTCCTCCTAAAGAATAGAATGGAATGTACTATGATGTAAATAATAGGAACTTGGCTATTGGACAGAGCTGCAACCCCCAAGACCGTCAGCATGAACTGGTTAAACAATAAGGTGGTGAACCAGGGCAACCAGGAGGATGGTTCATGCTGCTCCATGGGAAATTTAATCGTGTGCAGGTATCTCCCCAATGGGGGAGTCTGTTTTGATCTTGGACCCCATTCAGGAACTTAGCCTTCCTAACTCAAGGAGTCTTAAAATGCTTCCTCCTGACATACCAAAAACAGGGAGACAGAAAACCACACACTAAACCTTCAAAGGAAAATAATGAGGCTACTGGCCTTGAGTACAGAGACTACCAAAAGGCAGTTGGATTCTGCACTCAGAATCAAGCCTTGCTAGTTAGTAACTTTTTTTTTAAGACTTTATTTATTTATTTGACAGACAGAGATCACAAGTAGAGAGGCAGGCAGAGAGAGGAAGGGAAGCAATCTCCCTGCTGAGCAGAGAGCCCGATGTGGGGCTCAATCCCAGGACCCTGGGATCATGAGCCGAAGGCAGAGGCTTTAGCTAGTTAGTAACTTTTTACCTGCCTATCCCTGGTTCGCATCTTGGAAGCAAGCAAAGTATCCTTAGCAGTTCAATATTTGAAACAAACATGAAAAACAGCATGTGCAAAGGGTATGGATTTTCTATAAAATAACATAAAGAGCCCTATTACAGATAATTAGTACCTTGGCATGAAGATGTCTTAGGTCCCTGGTTCAGGAAAAACTCAGGAAGAGATCCAAAGAGTTTGCTTGATGCAGTACATGGGGAGTTGAGACCAGACCCAAACAGAAATTGTGCCATTAAGCTTAGCTGGTTAAGGCCATGCTCCTTAAAGAGAAGCAGCTGGATATTACTCTAACAAGCTTCTGCCTGCCACTTGCCTCTCTGTAGCCAAATGCAGCACGCGCTGCACACTCCATTAAGCTTTCCAGGTTGGGTCGCCCCCAGTACCCACACTGGCACCCCGACCCACCCCAACTGAATGAGCTTCTGAGGAGCCAAAGAGAGAACACCTGGAAGGGAGGGGAGGCAGAAAATCTTAATTTTCACTTTTCACTGAAACTTATTCCCAAGATGAATAACATAATACATCATTTTAATAAGAAGCAGTAAGCGGAAAGATAAGCAGCAGAACTAACATGGGAAGAGTGGAATGCTAACTGTGGGAAGGTGTGGTTAGGAAGTCTGGAGAAGGCCAGATCACACAGGATCTCATGGGCTGTGATGAGGAATCAAGTCCGTAGGCAACACACATGGGAAGACATGTAAAGCTTCTAAGAAGGAAGGTGTTGTATCAAATTTCTGTTTCCAGAAGGTTTTTTCAGACTGCAGTGTGCAGAGCGGATCAGGGTAAGGTCGGATGTCAGTGTAATAACAGTGAAGTTATAACAATTGTTCAGATAAAAAATTGGTGGCAGTGTGAGTGGAAAGAGAATGTGTTGCTGGAAGAGCACGTGAGAGGTGGAATTGACAGACAACTCGCAGGATGGGCACTATGTGGGGCGAGGGGGAGGGAACATGTCGGAGATTGGCTCCTGGGTTTCTGACCTGCTCGCCTGGATGGGCAGGGGTGAACTCACTGAGCTGGGGAGCCCGGGAAGGAGATACAGGGAGAGATCACAGATTGGCTTTATGGTGTGAGTTTCAAGGGCTTTGAGATGTCAGAAAGGTGGAAGGTGGATTGATTTGTGTGCGCGGAGCTCAGAGGAGGGGCCTGAGTGGGGGATATAGTAACAAGTATGGGTGTGGGTCTGCTCTGAGACTGAATGATAAAATGCAGTTTGTGCGAAAGTCAAGGAAGGAAAGAAGTTATTGTCTCAACATCACTGGAATTCTTTTCTCCTTGATCTTTGACCATATCCTCTGTTATCAGCTCTCTTATAAGGTAATATCATTGTTTGTCTCTCTTTGAACCCCTCTAGGCCATAAGCTGGTTGAGGGCAAGTCTCTTTTACATATTTAAATGTGCAGTGCCTAGCAGAGTGTTCAGTATACAGTGGGGGCAAATAAATAATGAATGAGCAGGGGCATGCAGGAAGAGTATAACAACGGAATAAACCAGGGATTGAGACCCAGGAAGTGTGGTCTCTGATTTCCTTCTGTGTGACCACTGGAAATTCACCTGATTACTTTGTAGCTCAGTTTTCTTAATTATTTAAATTAATCTGTTTGATACACCCTATAACATGTGCTTAGTGAATAAGGCATAGTCCCCCTAACATCATAGGAAAAGGGTTCCAACATCTACTGGATTCCTAATATGTACTACTGCTCTGGACCTGGTACACATGTACACACACACACACAATCTCAGTGTTAATCCTCATAACTATGCTTTGAGGCAGATACACTTGTCATCATTTTTACAAATGAAGAAATTGAGATTCAAATACATTAACTGAGGCGCCTGGGTGGCTCAGTGGGTTGGAGCCTCTGCCTTCAGCTTGGATCGTGGTCCTGGGATCGAGCCCCGCGTCGGGCTCTCTGCTCAGCAGAGATCCTGCTTCCCCACCCCCCGCTGCCTGCTTCTCTGCCTACTTGTGATCTCTGTCTGTCAAACAAATAAATAAAATCTTAAAAACAACAACAACAACAAAACAAATATATTAACTGATGTTTCAGGTTCACACAGAGTTACTAACTAGAATACAATCAGAGGCTGTCACAGACCCAAAACCTTGTTGCCACTTGTCTGAGAAAGTTAAAAACAGTGTATAGGCAGGAGGCATCCCCATTGTTTCGGACATCCGCCTGAAGGCACACACCTAAATATTTGTTTCTGTATAAAACAGCCAAACCGGTTCTCCTACCGACTCACACAGGATGTGAGGCAACAGATAGATTCAAATATTTATTAAGTAGAGGAATAAAAGGCCCAGATTTGGTAAAGACTGTTTTGTTTTGCTTTTACTTTTCAACCTGGCAAAGCAAGCAAAGCAAGTGAAATGTTGCAGACAAGTTGGCTTAAGTACTAGACTTCTTTGTTGTCCAGTTAGACGCTAGACACAGATGGAAAAAAATCTGCCTGGTTATCTTGTCCGGTCTTTCTTGGTTGAAAAATAGGATATTTCTTGGAGGCAAAATGGGACAGTTGCTTCCCCTAGTTAAAAAGGACATTACACACAAAGCTTGCACAGTATACGGGGAGGGGAAGAGAATGAATGATGGACACGCACAGATTACTTAGATGAAGAAGTTATCATGTGATACGTAAGAGTCCATTTTCTAACCACGTAGAATGATTGGGAATGCGTGCACATAGAGTAAATACGTTGGTGAGTTAGATATGAGTGTATGTATTTCATTTTCCTTGCAAATTGCCGGTCTTCCTTTTCTCAGACATCTCATTTTCTTTGCCCTTTTGCAAAGAAAATTTTCCTTTTCCTTTTGACTGTCAGGAATCTCAGAACTCATGACATGCCTGATTAGGACAGTTTCCTGGGATTTTATTGTAAATGGTCTCTCCATAGATGGGTCTTTTCATAGTAGACCCCCTTCTAGGCTTTTTGTTGTAAGCTGGGGCAAGTCCCTGCTGGAAGTATCAAGTAGATTCTACTAATAGCACTGATTCTTCACCCATCCCAGCAGGCACGTCCTTGGGATGGCCACATCAAGGATGGAGTGTACTTCCCTGCCCCTTGACTTGAGATTTGCCATGTAACCTGCCTGGAACAATGACAAACCCTAGAAATGAGAGTGTACCAGTGCTGAGCCTAGATTAGTGTTCCCACTTGCCTTCTTACATGCCTGCCATTACAATGAGAAGGACAAGTTCAGGCAGCCTACTGGTCACAGAAGGATGAAGAGAGAGCAGAATTTCCCTGCCTAAACTCAGATGGTTGTCAGCAGACTTCCAATAGACTTGCAGAAACAAAAGCAATAATAAATGACCCTTGCTTTTAGCTGCTGAATTTTGGCTAATTTTTTGTGCAAGTTAATGAGTACAAGTTATATATATGGTAATTTTTTTATTTTTTATTTTTATTTATTTTATTTTTTCAGTGTTCCAAGATTCATTGTTTATGCACCACACCCAGTGCTCCATGCAATTCATGCCCTCCTTAATACCCACCACCAGGATAACCCATCCCCCCACCGCCCTCCCCTCCAAAACTCTCAGTTTGTTTCGTAGAGTCCATAGTCTCTCATGCTTCGTCTCCCCGTCTGGTTTCCCCAAATTCGCTTTTCCTTTCCTTCTCCTAATGTCCTCTGTGTTTTGTTTTTTAAGATTTTATTTATTTATTTGACAGACAGAGATCATAGGTAGGCAGAGAAGCAGGCAGAGAGAGAGGAGGAAGCAGGTTTCCTGCTGAGCAGACACCCCCCACCCCCCCACCCCCCCCACCCCCCGTTGCGGGGCTCTATCCCAGGACCCTGGGATCAGGACCTGAGCTGAAGGCAGAGGCTTTAACCCACTGAGCCACCCAGGCGCCCCCTAATGTCCTCTGTGTTATTCCTTATGCTCCACAAGTAGGTGAAACCATATGATAATTGACTCTCTGTTTGACTTATTTCACTTAACATAATCTCTTCCAGTCCCATCCATGTTGATACAAAAGTTGGGTATTCATCCTTTTGGATGACTGTGTAATATTCCAATGAATATATGGACCATATATATGTTTAATATTCATAGATGTATTTATGGTTAGTATAGTGAATTTGTGAACACTTTATTTTCAGAAATAGTGTATTATTTCATAATTTAACACTACTGAATATGTCTTTTTTTACTAAGTCTGTTTAATGAACTTCTATTCACCCTTTAAAACCCTGTCATTATGTCAGAAATCTCTGCGAAGTCTTGCTGATGTCTCTTGAAAATGGAATAATTTCCTCCTCTGGATTAATTATAACCCCTTAGTGTATTTCTATTTTTCTTTCACTAGATTTTTGTGACACCCAAAGTCAGAGACTGGGCCTTATGTATCTTTGTAACCTCTTTCATGGATATTTCCGACATTCAAAAACATACATAACTGGGTATACCCTGTGATCGATTTCCAATCAATTCACTTGTTGAGAACAAACTGTCCAAGAAATCAGTCTGCTAAAGAATACTGAATATGTTGCTTTTGAAAAACACAAAGCGTTGATGTTACTAAGGAAACAAAGCACTGTATGGTATGTAAAATCTAGTGCAGTGAGCTGTAGATCAACTTGAATAATGCTCTCAAGCCTAGACTTGCTCCCAAGCATCAGGATGATAGTTAATAGATACCGTCCTAACAATCCTGACCTTCAGGGAGAAGGGCAGAGTCAAAGTAATTTCTTCCCATTGATTTCTCAGAAGGCTTCAGTTACTTCATTATTCCTAATGACGTCAAATGAAGTAATGTGATAAGTGGAATAATGAAAATTATTATCAACACCATCAAAATATATGTAGTTCAGTGAAGTGACAAATGTGGGGAGGAAATTTTATTTGATGGTCACACACTGTGTAGGGATGGAGAGTGCTTCAGTAGAGTTTCATGTGTATATGCAACTTGGTGTAGGAAAGAAACTTTTTGACCCATATGAGCACAGTGTCTCAGTTGTGCAATTTGTTACACTGTCTAGATACGTTATGGTGAGATAGTCTCGGCAACCTGTCTCAAAATGTGTAAATTGGGTGGTGGGAAAGGTATGGGTTCCACTAGAATTTATATCTTCTTCTAAATTGTTTTTAAGGGGTTCAGTGACTGGGGTCCTTGAGAGCTGATCAGGACTCTCTCACCTACAACAAGTACTTTGTCAAGCAAGGGAGGGTGGGATGGTAATGCTGATAGCTAACATTTTTCCAAGCCAAAACTGCTCTCAGCATTAGCACACATTAACTCATTTAAATCTCACAGTGCTCATTGAAGTAGTCATACCATTATCCCCATTTTGCAGATAAGATTTAAATTTGTACTTAATCATAGTTTCCTTCTCCCATTTCTGAGTTCCCAATCAACTGCGAGCTGAAACAAGGAATGAGAGAAACAGAAATCCATGTCAGATTATTGTTAAATATTGGTAAGAAAGGACAGCTGGGTCTATAACGAGACTCAGACTTCCTATTAAGTTTCTCCAGGATCAAATGCGTATACAAAGAAAAGCATAACAGACAAAAACATATTACAAAGATTTTAAAAATATTCACATACTAACATTCTTTCTCCGCTGATATGAAGTCCCATCTGTGTTACCTATGTGGCTCCATAGTTGACTATGTATCTGCTTCTGAGCTTTCTCAGTTGTTCCATGGCCATGCATGTCTATTCCTGGCCACGTGCTACACTAGTTTAATGACCACAGCTTTAAAGTAGGTTTTTAAGAACTGGTAGGACAAGTACAATCTTCTTCTTCTTCAAATGATCTTGGCTGTCCTCTGCTTTCATTTTTCCATGTAGATTTTATAGTCATCTTGTCAAATTTCATTTTCAAAAAGCTATGGAAATTCTAATCAGTATAATAATATATTTCAGATTAATTTTGAGAGAACTGCCAACTTCATGATAGTTCTCCAGTAATTCAGGACTTCTTTTGTGTCCACCTTTGTTTTGTTTTGTTTTCCAAAAAATATCTTGCCAATCTTGTTATGCTATTCTTGCATTTATTTGAGAATAAATCTTTTCCTCTTGCTCAACTATATTTTTTGCTACTTCTTTCAGTAAGGACCTTAGTCTCCATATACCTGAAATTGTGTTTTCCCCTTTACTTGTGGACAATAGTTTTGTAGTTTATGTGTACCTTATTTTCAAGACTATTGTTTTCCCTCAGCAAGTTGACCCTAGTACTCTGTTGTCCTCATTCTTTGTTGCTGATGACAAGTCTGCCATCAGAATGATTGCCATTTCTGTAGATAATTTTTTTATTCTGTTAGCTTTAAATATTTTTTTTCTTTAGCTCTGATACATCTAGGTATGGACATATTTGTATTTATAGTACTAGCATTGGAGCTCACTTTAAGTACAAGACTCAGGTCTTGGTGGAAATTTTTCCTCCAATATATCTTAAGTGTTTTTCTGCAGGATTTGCTTTAGTGCTGTCTTTTGGGACTTTTATGGGATATATATTCCTATAAGACATATATAGGATATATTGAAGACTTGCCATTATATCAAGCAGGTTTCTAAGTTTCATATATTTATATTGTGAATTATATTCCTTATGTACTTGTCATCACTATATTCAATGTGTCCAAAGAAACATTTCACCCATCTAGTGAGGATTTATAAAGCAATTTCAATAGCTATATTTAGATACAACACCAAAGGCATGATCTATGAAAGAATTATTAAAGTCAAGACAACAGGCCCCAAAAGGACTTCTGCTAAGCCCCACATCAGCAAACCAAAACTGAAACAGTTTCAGCTCTCCCAGAAATGGAATCTTAAACTAGTCCATCAAGAATCAACTGATGAGTAATCTTCCTGATAGACCCCTGCCAGCCCTTAAAGAAAAGTAATCCTGAAATAAATAATCCACATTTTAAAAATAAAGATGTATTTATTTATTTATTTGAGAGAGAAAAATGTGCAAGTGCTGGAGGAGGGGGAAGGGAGAGAAAGAGATTCTCTAGCAGGCTCCCTGCTGAGCATAAAGCCCAATGCTGGGCTCCATCCCATGACCCTGAGATCATGACCTGAGCTGAAATCAAGAGTCAGACACTTAACGGACTGAGCCACTCGGGCGTCCCAAACAAGCCACTGTTTGCCTAACATAAGTTCTTTCTTCCTGCTCACTTCTGCCTATAAAAGTCTTTCGTTTTGTACAGTACCTTATAATTTCTTTCTGTCTGGTAGGTTGGATGTCACCTGATTCATGAATCATTGAATGTAGCCAATAAGATTTTAAAACTTACTGAGTTGAATTTCACTTTTTAACAGAAATAATAACCTGTACTTGATTAAAATTAAAAACTTCTGCTCTGCAAAAGACATTGGCAAGAGAGTGAGAAGACAAACCACAGAGAAAATATTTGTAGAAGACACATCCGACAAGAAATGGTTTACCCATAATATACCAAGGGCTCTAAATATTCAACAATAAGAAAACAAAACATCTCAACTTAAAGATGGGCCAAACACTTGAACAGACGTCTCATTAAAGAAGATGTACAGATGGGAAATAAGCATATAAAAAGATGCTCTCCTTTGTATGTCATCAGGAAAAGGTAAATTAAACTAACAATGAGATACCACCATATACCTGTTAGAACAGCCAAAGTCGTGAACACCGGCAATACCAGACACCGACAAGGACATGTAGCAACAGGCAGTCTTGTTCACTGCTGGTGGAAATGCAACTTGTCACAGACACTTGGAAAACAGTTTGGCAGTTATCTTACAAAACTAAGCCCATTCTTACCATATGACCCAATAATTGTGCTCCTTGGTTTTAACCCAGAGGATTTGAAAACTTATATCTGCTCAAAAACCTGCACATGGATGTTCACAGCAACTTTATTCATAAGTGCCCAAACTTGGAAGCAGCCAAGGTGTCCTTGGATAGATTAATGGATCAAGAGCTTTATTTTCCATGTTGGAATTTCAAATTTTTTTCATATCCTATCTTGCATACCTTCCTAGTTCTCTTTTTTAAATATTTTTTTAATTATTTATATGAATATAATTTCTTCTTTTACCTCTTTGGAAATCTTATCAGATACTCCTCTGAGTTATTTTTATTTAAACCAAAGAAAGTGGACCCCCATATGCTAGTCTTGTTGGCTATCTTTCTTAATGTTATTTTCCTTATAGATTTTTGACATTTAAATCCATCTATCTTGAATAATAGTTACATGAGTCATGATTGATTATTATAAAAATCAATAGTCAAATACGAGAGATTTGGTATAGTGGGCACATTTCTTTCTCATGGAACCATTTAATAAGAGAGTTTGGCTGGCAGCCCCCCTGCACAGTGATTCAGAGATTCAGGCTTTTTCCATCTGATGGGTCTGCTCTTCTCTAGGTCCTTTGAATTTTTCCCTTATTTAACCACATGAATCCCTCTGATCTTCAGTCTCCTCAGATATAAACTAGAGATAGTAACAGGTTGCAAGCATTAACCATGTCACTGTACTCAATAAATAATAGTTGCTAATACTAATAATGACTGTATAACTCCATATGCTATGGGAGTTACTGAGATTTTGGGCAGAGGAGTAGCATGGCATATATTCAAATTCAGCAAATATTTGAGTGTCCATCCAATGCCGTACATACACACTGAGAACACATCAGTAGACAAAAATCATATAACTCCTATCCCAGGGGAGCTTATATTGCAGTGGGAGAAACAAGATCCAATAAGTGAAAAGACTGATGTTTTCGAAAAGTCACTGTGGTGGCAATGTGGGGGAAGATGCAGAGATGGTAGGTTGCTTATGTAATAAACAAGATAAAAGGCTGTTTGGGGGCAACAATAGTAGGGATGTAAAAAAAAGAATATGGGTCTAAAATATTTTAGGGGTAAAATAGCAGTTCTCAGTGATATAACCAAAGGTGGAAGGGCAGGAGCATGAGAGAAAGGAAGTGCACAGGATGAAGCCCAGATTTCATGCACTTCTGATTTGAGAGATCCTGCAGATGGTGGCAACAAGATTGTTAATAGGAGAAGAGCAACTTCGTGGGAATAAAGCAATTCAATTTTCCACCACTTGTGTTTGTTGTTCCCGCAGGATACCTAACTATATTTGTTCAGGAAGCAGTTCAATATATTTTGTTTGTCACAAAGCAGGTGTGCAGGAGTTTGCCCTCCAGATCTACTCTCTATCAGGCTCTGTCTCCTAGAAGGCCCACCTGTATGAGTGGTATTAGTATACTTCCTTTTGCTCTGTTTCTGCATGAATTTTGTTAAGAGTGAACGTGGTGGAAGATTAGAAGATGAGAAGGAGGAGAGGCAGGTCAGGGTGTTTCCTTCCCAGGCTACTTCCTGGCCAGGATGGTGTAGTCTGGTGTCATCCCTTGATCAGAGGCCAAGGGTCCCATCTAGTGTGTCTCCCCCTCTCCCTGTCCCTCTTCAGTTCTATTAACTCTCCCTCTTACCCGTTTAAGTCTAGGGGAGGTAATGAATCCTGTTGTTGCTGCAGCCAGAATTCTATGCTGATTTCTCCTAGGTTCCCTGTACTCACTAGCTCACATTTTGAACGTCCGTGTTAAATTCTTCTCAGATCACTCAGTTTGTACATGCCCTGTGATTTCTCCTGGGACCCTGCCTGATACAGGAGATGCTCTGTAAATAATTATTGAACAAAAAATTTACAAATAAATATAAAGATGGGTAGATGGATCTGGACTTGAGAAATTGACTCCTGTCTAGCTCTTTGGGTAATGATGGAAGTCATGAGAGTCTTGTGAACTCGGCGCAGAGTAAAGGGAGAAAAAGCCATTATCTGGCAGGGATGAGAAAGAATGTGGAGAGGCAGTGCACGGGGTGGCAGGAAATTCCAAGGTGTGGTGGATAATCCTGGCAAGGCATATTATGAAGTTCTTCAGGAATTTCCCCTCACCTAGTAAGAAAATACATTGCTCCTCAGGGATGAGGGGTAAAGAGGGAGGAGAATCAAAGGTAGAATTAAGGAAGTGAAAAACAACACATCCATATTTCTTAATTAGCCTCAAGGGCAGAACTATAGCCAAGGGCGAGAATGTAGAAGTTGGAATGTCTTTATTCCTTAGGGGCACACGTTCCTCTTTCTGCCACATCTTTTCATACAATTTATCTGGCTTATACTTGTCTGTCAGAAACAGAGGCATTTCCAAACCAAATAGCTGGCTTTCCCTATAGCAGGACCAAAATAGCTACAAAGGGCTGGGTGTGCTTCATTCAAACAGTCTTGGCAAGAAACATTTGCCACATAAAACACGGGTCACGCTCTCTGCTCACAACTGTGGCCGCACCTTGCACAACAGAATGGAAGTTTTGAAAGAGTTGAAATTGGCCCTGCAGATGCCTTTTCAGATATTCCTAAAGGACGTACAGGAGGAAGGAGACCCACACCATCACAGTTATGTGGGATGGTGTCCAGGTTCTTGCCAGGAATATAGAACACATGGCCATTGCCTTTAATCCATACCCCTTACACCCCATCCCACTTTTAAAGGAGTCCCTGGGGGATGCAATGAGTAAAATGAAGACACACCATATGAGAAACTGTGGAAGTAATGGATATCTCACTATCTTGAATATGGAGACAGCGTCACAGGTATAGACCCATGTCAAAACTTACTGGTTTGTACACTTTACATGTGGTGTATATTATATCAGTTATATATTGGTAAACTTGTTTAAAACAAGACAAAAGAAAACCACACCATATAAAATGGAAGGGTGGCCCTGGTAGGGAGGTAGGAGTTGGGAATTTATGTAATAGTTTGGATAGACCTGGCATATATATGGCTTCCAGCCATATTCTCCACATTACCACCAGAGTGGTCCTTTAAGAATGTGAATCACATCATGTCCTCCTCTGCTCAAGACCCTCCAGTGACTCTCATTTCTCCCTGAGTCGAACTCAGAACCCCCATAACCTGCATATAACCCCATTAGGCTGTATGTTCTCAAACCCTCATGACCCCTCTGGCTTTGGCATCTACTACTTTCCACTCTCCAGCCACATTAGCTTCCATTTACAGACAATATAACGCTAAATGAAATAAGTCAGTTGGAGAAAGACAAATACCATTATGATTTTACTCATATGTGGGATTTAAGAAACAAAATAAACAAGGAAAGGGAAAAAATAAGAGATAGAACCAGAGCAAGAAACAGACTGTTAACTGTAGAGAAAAAGGGGTGGTTACCAGAATGGAGGTGAGTGGGGGGAGGGTTAAGCAGGTGATGGGGACAAAGGAGGGCATGTGTCTTGATGAGCACCAGTGTTGTGTGGCAGTACTGAATCACTATATTGTATACTCGAAACTAATATTACACTGTAAGTTAACTAACAGGAATTGAAATAAAAACAAACAAACAAAAAACACTGAACTGGAAAACAAACAAAAAACCTGTCATTGTCATCCATCAGTTTATTTCCCATCCCTTGGAACCACACAGACCGGTCTACTCCCTTTTTCCCAGGACAGCCTTTCCCGAGTTTACAGCAGCCAACATGTCCCTAGTACCAGCCTCTACCACCAGCCTCCCCTCTCAGTCCAACATCCCATCCCATTCCCTCGCTGCCCCTCTGGTGAAATAGCTTCCAATCTCCTCACCAGCTAGGATGCTGTCCTCTGAGACAGCTGGGCAGTCTCCCCCTCTTCCTGTGTGCTTCCCAGAACTGACCCCGTCCCTGAGTGTGCTGGAGCCCGTGGGACAGCTGCCTTCCCCGCTCCGGGTGTGGCACCTCTGTGTCACCTCAGGGGACTACATGCAGACCTGAAATTTTACACTCAGTAGACTCTGTGACAGGAGTGCACATTCCTGACCTCCAGGAGGACTCAGTAATTTTTTTTCTCCCTCTCCCACTTTAGGAAAAGAACCATTTTATTTGTTCATTTATTATGTTTGGTATGTTAGTTTGTTTATTATGGTTTCATTAATTTTGGGAACAAAATTCCTGAGAAAAAGGTCTGGTCAGACCACCCCCTTTTCCAATATCCCTGTAGATTTCTTTTTTGTGCCTCTGTCCTCAGGGTCAAACTTGTAATAATGATGATGAACATGTAAATGCAGCCTTCTATGTGAGAGACAGAGACTTCTGTCCCCTGTGAATGCACTCACTCGCCACTGCCCAATGTGGGAGGTGCTCTAGGAGTTTCTACATTTTCCTGATAAAGGAAGCCAGGCTCAGAGCTAAGGAGCTGCCCAAGCCCACTCTGCTGTGAGCAGGACAGCTGGGATCCACACCCAGACCACTTGTTCCAGGTGGGTGCTGTGAGTCTGCTGTGAGCCACTACTTCTCCAGATGTCATTTGTGGCTCTGCCCCATCAGTTCCCAGCCAAGCATCCTGACACCACGGTGCCCCAGTATGAGCCCTTCTCAGTACCAGGCCACATTCATGGACATGCAGGCATGATACCATGAGCCCTCTCTGCTCCTGCACACATCATGCATGCTTGAACCGTGCACTGCAATCACACAGCACTGTTTGTCACTGCTTGGACCTCACACTCCCTCATGCGCCTGCCTCTGAGCTATTGCTTATGTGATTCTTTGGGGAAGGCTTGTAGGAGGCCCTCCTTGAGCTCTTGCCTAAGAATGACAACTGCAACAGCTAACCTTTGTAAAGAACTGCAGGCCTTGAACTACTCAGAGTACTTTACATATATCCACTCATCCAATCTCATGACAGATGTGGTAGAGACATGATTCTTATCCATGCGGCCTCATAGTCTAAATTCTTCACCTCTGTTCTTCTCTCCAGTCCTTTGTAGGATGTCACGCTCTCAGCCAGAGAGACACCTTTTTCAACTTTTGATTGTGCCAATTTCTAAGTTTCCCCCAGTAGATTTTTCCATCTCCAAGGGCAAGGCCTACCACACCCAGCACACTGGCCAGCACATAGTATCTCTTTGCTAGGTGGATAAAGGAGATAGTGAGTCAGTACTAAGTGAAGGAGCACAGAGGGTGGCAGTTGTCAATAAAGGTAAAGAATGAAGAAGAGAGATGGCTCTTTAATCCTCTTCCAGTAAAATCCACATGCAAGAATGGCTAAGAACCCAGGAAGAAAACACAAGCAAAAGAGAGAACCAAAACCAAGCCACAGATAAAAGAGAAAAATCTCTTAGCTGATAAAGAACCTAGAAAGACTTTTAAAGACCTTTTTCTTGGAACTTTTGTATAATATTTCTCATTGTAATACAGGGCTCTGCAATAGTCCCATTCTCACATCTGTTTTCTTGCTTCACTTCCTTTGCTGCTATTTCCACGACCCCATATTTGTGCAGCTCCTTTCTTTCGTGCCCTGTGTGCATCTGGGGCTCTCGGCCAGTTGCCGACATGCCCTGTTTGAATATTTACACTGAAGTCAGCAGTATCATTTTTTTTTTCTTTTAAATGGGGTAAGTGCATGAGAAGTTTGGTTATAATTTCCTGAACCAGGAAAGCCAGCCACCAGGGATGGAAATTCAGTTGTAAATGACTTGTTAAGGATTCTACTTTGTCAAGTGACTTCATAGAAAATCCACTATGGATACAGAGGTTCTCCAAATTTAGCGGGTCAAAATCATCTATGGAAAGTGTTTACAGGACTGATCGCCAGGTCCCAAGGCCCCAGAGATTCTGCCTCAGTATACCTGAAGCGGGGCTTGGGAATGAGAATTTTGAATCTAATGCCTGAAGTGTCTGTGGCACAGGGATGTCAGACCACACACCGAGAAAGGACACAGTGATGCAAAGAGCCTGAACTGTGGCTTTTTAGAAAGCCAAACTTTTCACTAAATATCTTTTATTTTTTTAAGATTTTATTTATTTATTTAATTGACAGAGAGAGAGCGAGAGAGGGAATACAAGCAGGGGGCGTGGGAGAGGGACAAGCAGGCTTCCGGCTGAGCAGGGAGCTCAATGCAGGACTTGATCCCAGGACCCTGGGATCATGACCTGAGCCGGAGGCAGACGCTTAACCAACTGAGACACCCAGGTGCCCTCACTAAATATCTCTTAAATGTGTGCAGCTCTCTTAAACTCCTTGAGCCTCAGATTCTTTATCTGTTAGAAGGAGAAAATAATTCATACCTCTATACTGTTAGATCATGAGGCCATGCTTCCATAGGATGGAAATTTTAGTAACAATCTGTGTGAAAATGTCACTGGGTTTAGCAACTGTGCTATGGGGAAAGGGTGGTGCTATATTCCTTCTAATGTCACTTTAAAAAAATTTAAGTTCAGTTAATTAATATGTAGTATGTTATTTCAGAGGTAGAATTTAGTGACTCATCAGTTGCATATAGCACCCTGTTCTTATTACATCAAGTGCCCTCCTTAATGCCATCACCCAGTTACCCATTACTCCACCCACCTCCCCTCCAGCAACCCTCAGTTTGTTTCCTAGGTTTACGAGTCTAATACCCCTTTATGAATCAAATGTATCCTCGAACCACTATAAGAATGCCCAACTATCTCTGGCAAACATAATTTAGCATAAAGAATGAAGTGATTTAAAGAATAATTTTATGCGAGTACATTTGCAAGCCTGGTAGAAAAGCTAAATTTCAGGAAAAATATCAATGACCAAAATTGACTCAAGAAAAAATAGAAATCTAAATTAACCAATAGCCATTAGAGAACGATGGATTGCAATAAAAATGATCTCCCTACTATAAAATAAAAACAGGTCCAGATGCAAAAACACTAAATAAATAGTCACGTGTGAATTTAAACTGAGGTTTTTATTTTTTTAAAGATATTATGAGCAAGTAATGTTTACTCAGGAAGCAGATACTTTTCACCATCAGAAAATCTTTACAATATATTATATTACATTGATACAAGCAAAAATACACAACCATCTCAGCAGTTGTAGAATAAACATTTTAAAGTGTTCAGCACTTACTCAAGATGAGAAGAAATCCTAATACTTTGATTAGGAAGGCACTTCCTTAATCTGATGGAAGTATCTATGAAAACTTACCAAGGGTCATGCTGGATGATGAAACAATAGAACTGTTTCTGCTTCCAGTCGGTGATGTAGTAAGAGTCTTACACAGTGAGATTAAAAGATAAAAAGAAAAAAAAAAGAAAAAATTATAAAGAAAGGGAGATGACTGTCCTTATTTGTAGACCAAATAATTATTTTAGGAAAAAAAGCTCAAGAAAGCTATAGACACTCTATTAGATCTAATTAAATAATAAAGCAAATTGGGCAGATACAAGATACATAGAAACCCCCCCAATACATGTCTATGCACATGTAACCATCAGATAAATGTAATAGAAAGATGAGATCCCATTTATATCGTGACTAAAACTTCAACTTTATAGAAATCTAACTTTATAGAAAACTTTTTTTTAAGATTTTATTTACTTGACACAGAGAGAGATCACAAGTAGGTAGAGAGGCAGGCAGAGAGAAAGAGAGGGAAGCAGGCTCCCTGCTGATCAGAGAGCCCAATGCGGGGCTCGATTCCAGGACCCTGAGATCATGACCTGAGCTGAAGGCAGAGGCTTAACCCACTGAGCCACCCAGGTGCCCCTACTTTATAGAAAACTTTAACTAAAACTTTAACTTTATAGAAATAAGGGTAATGAAAAGATACCTATGCCCTTTATTAGGAAAATTATATAGAATTATAAAAGGATGTAAAAAATGAAATAAATGAAGGTAAGTATCATCATCCTAGTTGGATAGGCCCAATAAAGATGCCAATTTTTCATAATTAATTTAAAAATTCAAACCAAATCTTAACAGTACTTTCCCCTGAATTTAAAGGACCAAGAATAGCTAAGAAAAAATTTGAAAGAACAAAACAAAGGGCTGAGTCCTACTCTACCACATATAAAGGCTTTGGTATGTAAAACCATGTGGAATTAGCACAAGTCCACATAAACAGTCAGACCCAAAAAAGAATACAGAGCTTAGAAACAGAACCATGTACATATGGAAACCTGATATATGACAAGTGTAGTACTGTAGATCTATAGAGTAAAAAGAATTATCCCAGTAAATGGAATGGATGTAATTGTACATATTTACAGGAAA
Source organism: Mellivora capensis (assembly GCA_004024625.1). Lineage (NCBI taxonomy): Eukaryota > Metazoa > Chordata > Mammalia > Carnivora > Mustelidae > Mellivora > Mellivora capensis. The sequence continues at coordinate 2,383 of PISX010025573.1, read as the reverse complement.
AACATTTATTTCTTACATTACACCATACACCCACAGAAATTATTGTAAGTGGATTGAAGCCATAAATATGAGAAGTTAAACTCTAAAACTTTTGAAGAAACCAAAGAATTATTAAATAAGAAAAACAAAAATGCACATAGTTATCAACATTTAAACCAAAATAAAATTTCTATTAAACAAAATACATTGTAAAGCGAAAAGATTAACAAGCTATTAGGAGCCAATATATGCAATGATATAACTGGTAAGGAATCAGTCCCAGAATATTCAAAGTATTAATATAAAATGACAAAAAAAAAGACAACCCAATTTTTAAAATATGCCAAAGATATGAGTAAAAGCAGCACCGATGATCCGTAAACTTAGAAAAGTCTCATTAATAATCAGAGAATGCAAAATAAAGCCACAGGGAGATAGTATTTTTCACCCAGATTGTCTAACATTCAGAAGCTTGGCATTTCTGAGTATCTACTTCTGGCTCCGATGGAGTAACTGGAAACAGACTTATTTTCTCACAGCAAACAACTAGAAAAATGAACAAAATAATTTTTTAAAAATGTTTTCTATTTAGCAGCTATGAAATAACTGATCCAACAGAGAATTGCAAGTTGCACAAAAGAGTCTGGGAGAGGAGAGGAGAGAGCTAAGCAGAAGGAATACTCCTTCAGAGATGCAGAGAAAACCACCCAGGGTTCCTTTCTTTGTATTCTCAATACGAAACCACTGGTGTGTAGGATGAATTTCTGTGAGTAAAGGCAAAGGACAACTGGGAGTGTGTATGCTGAGAAATTCTCCGAGTTCACATACAGCTATCTTTAAGTACCAAACAGCCAGAATGGAGAGACAGGGGCAGTAAATCCCCCTGGCATTTACTTAATAGCCAAGAAGAGGCAAATCTTCGAGAACAAAGTAAAGTCTAAGGAAAAGAATAACTTAGACCCATGCTAACAAAGTTAAAAAACAAAACTAACCTGAAAAAATAAAGCTTCTCTAAAGTAACATTTGCCGATTACAGAATAAATCCCAACATTCTAGACACAGACCTTATGCCTTTCACAAAAATTAACTTAAAATCTATCAAGACCTAAAGGTAAAATGCAGAACTATTAAACTCCCGGGAGAAATCCTATGTTGCCTTGGGTATGGACAACTATGACGTTTTAAAAACCACACCGAAGGTGTATGATGCATGAAACCCACTTTTAAAATAAACACAGAGTTGGGGCACCTGGGTGGCTCAGTGGGTTGGGGCCTCTGCCTTCAGCTTGAGTCGCGATTCCAGGGTCCTGGGATCGAGCCCTGTGAAGGGCTCTCTGCTCGGTGGGAAGCCTGCTTCCTTCTCTCTCTGCCTGCCTCTCTGCCTTCTTGTGATCTCTGTCTGTCAAATAAATAAATAAAATAAAATAAAATAAAATAAAATACAGAGATAGATTCAGAATAAAAGGATACAAAAGGATATCCCATGCAAACTCCAAGCATAAGAAAGTTGGAGTGGCTATATTAATAACAGAAAAAGACTTCAGAACAAGAAATGTTAGTAGCAATAAAAAAGGATAACTCATGGTGATAAAGCAGTTAATTATAAGAAAACTTAACTCTAAATGTGTATGCATCATATAAGAAAATTTCAGAATATATAAACAAAAACTGATAGCATTGCAAAACTTCTCTCTCAGTAATTGATAAAACAGTAGATGAGAAATGAGTAAGGATATACAAGATTTAAAAAACATTTAAACCAATTTGATCTAATTTACATTTAGAAAATACTCTAGCCGACAATATCACAACATACATTCTTTTCAAGTGTTCATTGAAAGTCAACAGGATGGACCATATGGATTACAGAACTCTCCTTTAAAAATAAATTAGTGCAGGATTAAAATCAGATATTTCTCTTCAGGGAATTGATTTAGCCATCAATAGCATAAGATGATCAGTATTTGGAAATCAAACACTGCACTTCTAAAATAAACCATGGGTCAAAAAAGAAATCAAAAGTGAAGGAGAGATGAGCACTGGGGAAACAAAAAGAAATACGGTGTGTTTTCTGCCTTTTCAGGTCTCATGACCTAGTGGGGCAGGTAAATGAAGCACTGAAATAGACAAACTACTCGAACAGAGTAGAAGGGCTATGCTGGCATAGCTAAAGGAGGGATGCACTCTGAACAGGAAATGTCACTCCTGTGAGTACCTGTAAGATGACTGGCATTTACCAATGAAAGAGAAGAGTATATTTAAGAAGGTTGGGGCGGATTTGCAACGACGTGGATGGAACTAGAGGGTATCATGCTTAGTGAAATAAATCAATCAGAGAAAGACAACTATCATATGATTTCCCTGATATGAGGAAGTGGAGATGCAACATGGGGGGTTGGGGGGG
>PISX010025572.1:0-26047 GCA_004024625.1 Mellivora capensis | reverse complement strand
TTTTTTTTTTAAAGATTTTATTTATTTATTTGTCAGAGAGAAAGGGAGAGAGAGCGAGCGAGCACAGGCAGACAGAGTGGCAGGCAGAGGCAGAGGGAGAAGCAGGCTCCCCGCCGAGCAAGGAGCCTGATGTGGGACTCGATCCCAGGACGCTGGGATCGTGACCCGAGCCGAAGGCAGCCGCTCAACCAACTGAGCCACCCAGGCGTCCCGGTGGGGGCTGTTTTTAAAGGGAGACCGTGAGGCGATATGGCGATCTATGGAAGCGTCCCACATTCTGGGGACTGTGCGTGGGTTTAAGTAGCCCACTGGTGAGTTAGGGTCTAGGGATATTTTGATGGGGGTCACCTGGAGGGCCCTTTCTGCCTTCCGTGGCCCAGGCCTCTTGACCTAAAAGAGGCCTCTACGCTTCCCTTCCTTTAATTTCAAGCTATGCCCCAATCCCATCATATGCTTAATAACCAATGAGAGAAGAAGCCTGGGTTGCTCATGTCTGCTTAGTAAAAATGGAAAAGGTCCAGGAAGCCCTTGGTGTTTAGAACTTGGCCTTCATTTGTTCTTAGCTTGTGTTGCCCTGTGCTTGTTTTGTCCGATAGTAGGAGGATAATCGCAAGAGAGGCAGGCAGGGGTGAGGGGCTCTTTTTTTTTTTTTTTTAAGATTTTATTCATTTATTTGACCGACAGAGATCACAACTAGGCAGAGAAGCAGGCAGAGAGAGAGGAGGAAGCAGGCTCCCCGCGGAGCAGAGAGCCCGATGCGGGGCTCGATCCCAGGACCCTGGGATCACAACCTGAGCGGAAAGCAGAGGCTTTAACCCACTGAGCCACCCAGGCGCCCCGAGGGGCTCTGTCTTAAGAGGAAAAAGACCCCATCCTGTTATTATACAGCACTCCGGAAGGAGCCCCCACCCTTTCCCACGTAAACAACTACCTGATTCGTAGATGAGCATGTGGATGAAACCTGATTGGGTGACAGGCTAGAGGTTTAAAACAGCCCTCTAGCAAGCTCATAAAAACTCCTAGACTCAGGAGGCCCAAGGACAACCCTCTCTGGGCCCGTCTTTCTTCCAGAGCTTTGTACTATCGCCCAATAAACTTGGCTTTGCTGCCCACCACTCTTCATTGGGTCTACTGCTTTCTTCTTTGAAGCAGCGTGACCAACAACCTCGGATATTAAAGGCAGAAAAATCCTGCCATACTAGCAGAACCCAGATCAGTGGTTCACATGTGGACTCTGAGCCGGCATCATTACACCCGGAGAAATTACCAGAAGCACAAACTTCACATCCTACTCCACAGATTGGGGGTGGGGGGTTGACTACCTCTGCAGGTGGTTCTGATCAACACTGAAGTTTACCAAATGCTTTGCCTAGAGGTGAAGAGCTTAATTCAGGACACAAGGTTCTGCTACCTTCTGTCTAGGTGACTTCAGGTAAGTTTTCCAACCTTGCTGAGCCTGTTTTCTCACCTATAAGTAGCAATATATAATACTGTATTTATTTTGTGGAGTTGCTGTGAGTTTTATATGTTATAATGCCAGAAAAGTAATTTTCAGGCAAGTAGCCAGTGTCCCATGAAGGTTGATCATTACTTGATATGTGTTACTTAGGTATAGGTATTAGGGACTTTTATCAACAATTTTCTATTGCACGCATTCCACATGCTAGTGGAATTAGGTGATATCAGTACGAAGTAGGACAAGACCCTCCCTTCATCCACCACAAGGGCACGATTTAAACAGTTAAGAAAAGGAGAGAGTTCCTAACTGGAGTAAGTAGGGTTTGGATGGCCTTCCCTTTATATGCATGGCGGTGACGAACATGATGGGGAGTTGAATATGCCACCCCAAAATATGTCTCTTGGGCAAAAGGATTATTTTGAGCAGATTACTTTGGGAAACAGACACTGGGGGAGTGCTGAAAGCCAAGGAGAAGTTACCCTTCGGTGAAGGACATTTACAGGGATAAGTGAAATCTCCCTTTGTAAGGGGGCCTCCCTTTCTGCACCGGGGAGGGGAGGATGACAACCTTCAGAAACTGTCAGTGGAGAAGGCACTGCCCAGAATGGCAGAAGAGCTCTACGCTTGTTGCTGTGCTTTGCAGCTAACCTCCCAGAAACGGCTCTCCTCCCCCACATCTCTTGTCTTTAGCTGGAAATGATATTGAAGGTGGTGTCTTGGGCCATCTGGGGGAGTTACTCAGTTTTTCTGGGTTTCTCCCAAGTATAGAGCGGTATACATGTTGTTAAACTTCTGTTGCTTTTCGGATGGAAAATTTTTTCATACCCTACCAACAAAATAGACAGCAGAAATCTGGAAGCAGAAATTCGAGTCCCGTGTCAGCCCCGCCCCACCTGGCCGTGAGGTCCCAGAGCCCTTCACTTATCTCTAGGCATTGAGTTCTTCAGTATAAGATGAGAGGGTGGCCCAGGAACCTTGCTGACGGTCCTCCTCGTAGAGGCCACTTTTAGGCAACAGGTTTGAGCCATGGAGAGCTGAGCAAGGCAAAAAGGCCCACAGCCACCATTGGGCTGAATACAAGCAGGTTCATTAAGCTGCCCACCTCGAAAGAGCCAGAAGTTCTAACTGACCAATGGGCTACTTACAACCAGGCGGTTACCAAAAGGAAAAGTCCATACATCTGCATATTCCCTCACTCCCTCCAACCACAAGTATAGCCCCTCCTCTGCTCTCCTGCCCACCGCTCCCTTGCCCTGTTTTCTGTAAGCTTCCATTTCCTTTGTTCTGCTTCAGGTGAATTCTTTCACCACCCGCGCCACTGGCCCCCGTCCATTTGGGGCACCCCACACTCCTGCTACAGGTACCCAAGTTTTAAGACTCAAACCAGCAGATGCTGTAACCAAAAGAACAATCCAAAGAACAGACATTTATAGATCAAGAAAAATCAAAATGAATGTGCAAATGGGGGCTGTTGTACGGGAAGGAGTTTGGCTAGCCTTTGTTTACATAGTTCTTAGGAGGTAGCTTTGAAACCCTTAGAATTTCCTGAAGAAATGGCTCTATTGCCTATGGTGGGCTCTGGGACCACACCTGGGGTTATGCTAAGGCCTTGACTCCGTATGGGGCCAATCATGTGATTGGCCGAACCAAGTGATTAGTAGGCTGGGCTTTGAACCAGGTGATAGCAGACTGGCCTTCTAGAAGGGGAGGAGGCTGCGTACTGAGTTCTGTCCTTGGCCTCTGTAATGAGCTTCCTGCTTGGTGCTATGGGGGTGGGACAATCTTACCTTCTTCCCTACTAGGTTCTTTGGCTGGTCTAGGAAGTTGACATAAGACAGACTAATAGGAGAAAAACAAATTTTGTATGTAGGGGATGCCTATTAAACATGAGCCCCACAGGGCAGTCAGGTAATTGAGACTTAAATAACAGCCTGAGCCTAGGAGAAGGGCCTGGCTGTGTGGCTACAAAGGGAAGAAAGGCCATTCACAGGAACGGAGAGGAGCTGTTTGGAAAATGAAGGCTGCCCCATTCAGATACGTTTCTTCCGTGAAAACGTTCTCTCTGGTAATCGCTCTCCTCTCGGAACAGGCCCCTTTCCATGGTACATTTAGGCAGTTGGAGAGGAGATAAAGTGCTTTTCTGGAATCTGCTGGGTCTGGATTGCCTGTAGCTCCAGCTGATCATTATACCAAAGGCACGTACTTTGGGGTGGCAAAATCCACCCCCTTCAGGAAACACCTGTGTGTGCTGAAAGGGGACATTCCCTGATGCCCTGGGGAGAGGACACAGTCTTTCTGTGTTGGAGATCCCCTCAGACCTCACTGTACATGTCTGTCCCTTTGTGAGTCCTCCTTGTACCCTTGACGATAAATGTTCAATCCTGAGTATAGAAGTGGCCCGAGTTCTGGGAGTCATTCTAGCGAATCCGTACATGAGGGGGTAGTGGGAATCTAACGTGTAGCCAATTGGCCAGTTGTGCAGGTGGCTTGGGGACACCGAACTTAGTAGCTGGCGTCTGAAGTGAAGACAGTCTTGGGGGACAGTGCCCTTAACCCGTGGAGTCGGCATTAACCCCAGGTGGTTGGCGTCAGAAGAGTAGTGTAGAAATGTAGAGACAAAACCAGTCTCCTTCAGTGGGGGAGGGAAGAAGATGGGGCTTCCAGAGAGACCGAATTTGCGCGTCTGTAGGCAAGAATGCTTTTGTATCTCCGAAGGAGATAGTGGGAAAGCAAGGTAAGATAGAGACAACACAGAACTTTCCACTGAAGCATTCATTTCTTTACCTGTTTACAGAAAGGAGAAACGCAGCTTGAGATGTCATTAAATCCATTTTTCTGCATCTAGGAGAGTCTAGGTAGAAACCAGTCCTGGCTGACCAATAAACAAGGGTCAAATCCCCAATTTAATCATCAGGAAGACGACCCCCTCCTCTCCTACCCCCGATGGGCACCACATCCCAACATCACAAACCTCTCAACTAGGAAATTCTATCAGGTGTGTAATGCAGCACAATCCCATGCACCCTGGAGCTATTAATGATGATGAATTAGTAAAGAAATAACCGAAACTCTCCTGCTTGGTCTCTCAAGGATGCTCTGCCCTCCATATAAAAGATGAGCATCTCCTCCACAAAAGAACATTCCTTTATCTTTCCCGTCTCCTCCCCCGCCCCCACTGCCTCAACACACGCACATGACTTTCTGCATTTAGGGTTTGGTATTTCGCTTTAGGTTCCCAACAGTTGTTCTATGTTATTTTTCTTATTTTGCAGGCAGCTGCCGTGTTGCTTGTGAAACCAGAGGTTCGTGTCATACAGGTCACCTCCTGGGCCTCCAGAGTCGGCATCTTCCATGTGACTCCAAATCCTGGGCTAACTTGACCTACGGGGGATCTGAATATCTATAGCGAAAGAGGTACTTGGCGTAAGACCTCGAAGTCATGTGTAAGTCCTCCTTTAAGGTTAAACAAAAAATACCCGGAGTTATCATCAGAGCAATGGCTCGCAGTCTCAGCACCTCTGGGAACCTGTTAGGTAGGGATGCAGATTCTCAGGCCCCACCTCAGACCTGCAGAACCAGAAACACTGGGGGCGGGGGTTAACAGGCCCTCTAGGGTATTCTGATATGCACCAAGGTGTGAGAACCACCTGTACAGATTTTTAAAAACTTTCTTGGAATTTGAAATACCGTCCAGAAAAGCCAGTGTGTATAATGAGAGGGCAGCTTCTTCCTGTCCCTGTTTCTGGACCTGATCTGCATACATAGCTTTGCAGACAGTCTCCTGAGCCTTTAGGCTGAACATGGAAGAATTGTTTGACTCCCTGGTTTAGGAATCTCTTTACCCCAGGACAGACTGTCCCTCGTGTGGGAAAAGCACCCTATAGAGCCAATAGGAAGTTTAGAGATGCCCATTTCCTTTGGAACCACATTTTTATGGATGATACATCACCATCGGGGAAGAGCTTCCAGTGGGCTCAGCTGGGCAAGACCACCACAGTTTCTCCCAGATGTTTTCAGTTTTTGCTTCCGAATCACTCAGCCCAAGAAAATCTGGGGTAACTTGAATTCCTCCCACTTGTTCACCTGCCTTTATCCAGGGTTCCGAGGGTCCCTGTTACATCCTGTTCCCTGCTATCAACACCCCCCCCCATCAGAGTAACTCATTTCCTGGCACTCGTTTCTTTCAGCAAGAGAATGGACTTTTAATCATAGTGCAAAGCATATGATTCTCTTTTATAACCATTATTTCAACTTCTTTTCCAAATCTCCCTGAAGATTGCTGCCAGGAGTGGTGGTTCCTCTCAGGCTCATTTAGAGACTGAAAGTGCCCTCAGAAAGGGTGGAGAGATTTTAACTTGGGAAAATGTCTTGCACTACTGTGGAGTCTGGAAATGATTGCAAGCAGATATCTTCAAAACAAGGCTGTATAAGTACGTGCATCTGATGAAAATGGCAGTCTGCAGGTGGTGCACAGCTTTGGAGGTGGGATGGCAAACACCAACCCCCTCAGGGGTGCAGGTAGGGACAGTTAGTACTTAAATTAGTTTATCTTTAATTTGCATTTGATGATGGTATAAAGTTTGCGCACCAGGAGGTAGAGAGTTGATGAGTTGCGAGTCCCTGTTTTGCATAAGAGCTACTTTCCATTCCGCACATCTGTAGAATTGTCATGGCCAGGAATTCTGGATCCTTCACATGGGAGACTGTAGTCCGCAGTAGGGGCCTTCGCTGTGAGAGCAGGCAGTCGGAGTTTGGAAGATCTGTTTCCCAGTAGCGATTCATCTGTGAATATTCTCCATGGCATTTGGTGACGCTTCACCATGTTGTAGGAGTCCTTAGCCTCAACATAAGACATGTTCTGCACGACTACTTCCCTTGTGGTAATTCAAAAAGATATGTGTACCCAAGGTCAGTTTCCCATCACTGAGTAAAGTACCACTTGAGCCAGTGGTTTTCAAATTTAGCTGAACATCCGAATCCATGAGGACTCTTAAAAATCGCAGTGCCCACTTTGGGCCCCAGACCCATCACATCAGACTTGGGGGTGGGGCCCAGGCCTGGGTATTTTTTTTTTTTAAGTTTCCAAGAGATTCTAATATGCAGCAGATTTTGAGAACCACTGACATAGGCAATTTACATGCCAATTGAATGGGTGGTTAGGAAAGGTCTTGTGGGCTCAGAATAGACCAACCCCATTTTGTAAGGGAAAGGGGATACTGTGCTGTGTACTGGTAATGGTGGTTAAGTGGAAAGCTTCCAAGTGCTAAAAGCATATGAAGTAATCAGTGATTTTGGAGAAACTAGATGGGACTCTCCCTGCTCTCCTACCTGTGAAGTTTTCTCCTATTAAAGCATTCAGTCTTGAATCCTAAATATCTGTGTGGCAAAACATCATATCTGATTATCAGGCATGAGGATATTTAAAATCTCTCCCCTAGGGGTGAGTTGGGGAGTGGGCACATAGGTGGCTTAGTTGGTGAAGCACCTGACTCTGGGTTTCGGCCCAGGTCATGATCTCCCCATACTTCAAGTCCCCGTGTGGGGCTCCATGTTCAGCTGTGAGTCTGCTTGAGAGGTTTTCTCCTTCTCCCTCTGCCCATCCCCCTGCGTGTGCGCCTGCTCTAGAAAGGGACGGACGGATGGACGGACGGACGGAGGGAGGAAGGAATTCTCTTTAAAAAAAAAAATAAAATAGATCTCCCCCAGGTAATTCCAATTTACGGTAAGTTGAGAACCAGTGGCCTGAAACAGTGATGCTCACATTTTTGTTATTGCATAGAAGGAAAAATAATCTCCCCCAATCCTTTGTGTTCTTAGCAGATAACCATTGTAATAAAAGATTAACAGGAGAAACACAAACACAAATTTATTAACATGTGTACTTCATGCGTATATGGGAGATACTCCTGGAAAATGATGACTCAAGATGGCCCCAGCCACCACCTTAAATACCATCTGTAGCTAAAGAAAAAACAAAAGTGGGGAAGGGGCAATGAAGCGGGAGCAGGGAGGCCAGTCCAATAGGAGATTACCAAGAAAAGCAAAAGGGGAAACTAAAGGGGGTCTTATCTCACAGATCACCTCATCTTCCTTTATTGGCTGGAGAGGACTCACGTGGCTGACTCATTGCCACTGACAGTGACCTTCCTCACTGAGCAGTCAAGGCTGCACTTCTTAATTTAAATTAGGTATTAGTCCCTGATTTAGGGACTTGGCCTAAGTGATGCCATTTTGGGCCTGTGGTGTTCTTTTTAACACCTTCATAAAAAGATTGAAAAAGAAGTTAATGAGGAAAGGAGAGAGGATATAGGAAGGCATCACAATGTCATCGGCCTGGTCAATTCGCCCAAATCCTCTTCTTTCCCGTGAATTGAAATAGTTGAATTTCTGGCTAGACATGATGCTGGAATATAAAACATCCTAAGAACAAGCTGCATTCTCTTACTTGGGTTTTGAGTGTGAAGATAACCCTCAATCAGCCCAAAGTCAGCACCTTCCCTCACCTGCCTTCAGGCTCTGTTTTATAAATTCTTATTAAGCTATATTCTTTGTCCCGGAAGAATTGTTCTTAACCTTGGCTGCACATTAAAACTGTGGAGGGGAGGGAAAAGGGGAGATTTTAAACTCTGAATGCCCAGGCCACACTCCAGACCATTTTAAATCAAAGTCTAGAGGAGTGGGGGGATGGGAGGAGATGGTGTTAGTACTTTGTTAAATTCAAACTTGTATCTAGATCATTGGAAATCGACATGCAGTGCTTTTTAATTTGCATTTCCCTAATGGCTAATGACACTGACTATATTTACATCATTTGCCATTTATGTGTCCTTCTTGGTGAAATATTTGTTCATATCTTTTACCCATCTTCTGACTAGATTATTAGTATTTTTGCTGTTGAGTCTTAGCATTCTTGGGTTGTCTAGATACTTTAATAGATAAGGGGTTTGCCAATATTTTCTCTGCTGCAGCTTGTCTTACCCTCTTCTCATGGGCATTCCCAAAAGCTTTTAATTTTGGTGAAGTCCAACTTGTCACTTTTTCTTTAATGGGTTATATTTTTGGTAGAAAAGTCTAAAAATTTGCTGCCTAGCTGTGGTTCCTGAAGATCTTCCCTGATATTCTAAAAGCTTTATAGTTTTAAATTTAAAACTGTTAGGGGCACCTGGGTGGCTCAGTGGGTTAAAGCCTCTGCCTTCGGCTCAGGTCATGATCTCAGGGTCCTGGGATCGAGCCCCACGTCAGGCTCTCTGCTTGGCGGGGAGCCTGCTTCCCTTCCTCTCTCTCTGCCTGCCTCTCTGCCGACTTGTGATCTCTTTCTGTCAAATAAAATCTTAAAAAATATATTTAAAAAAATTTTTAAACTGTTAAAAAATATTAAAGTAACTTAGGTGATACAAACAAACTTTAGCACTTCAGAAAGTAGCCCTTCTTCTTACCTTCCTCTTTGGAGAACTGCCAAGTGGGCAAAAGGCAGAGAGCGTTTCTAGGAAAAAATAACAAGGAAAAGACCAATTATGTTTAGCTGGGACCACATAATCAACCTTGTTTGGGGTGAGAAGGCCCTGACTTGGCTTGGCACTTAGGGATTGGCTGACTGGATATACTGTATTTTTGGTCAGGTGGACTACTTACAAGGACATGAAAGGCCTCCGACTTCTGGTTTGCCGATGTGGCGACCTGAGCAAGAGCAGCTTCATCTTGGGCCTAGAAATTAATTTCAACAAACCTACCATCCATTTTGAGTTAACTTTTTGTGTAATATGTGGGGTTTAGGTCTAGGTTTTTTGTTGAGTTTTATATTTTCTTTTTCTGCCTATGGATGTCCGAGCATCAGTAGTTTTTTGTTTTGTTTTGTTTTAACAATGCTCCAAAGTGACCTTGATGTGCAGCTAAGGTTGAGAACCAGTGGCTTGCCGATTGAAGGACGTGTGTGTTAGAGATCTGAACTCTGGGGCGCCTGGATGGCTCAGTCCATTAAGCATCAACTCTTGACTTTGGCTCAGGTCATGATCTCAGGGTTGTGAGATTGAGCCCCGCATCAGGCTCCGTGCTGGGTGTGCAGCCTGCTTCACGCTCTCTATCTCCTTCTGCCCCTCCCTGCATGCCCGCGCATGCGCGCTCTCTCTCTCAAAAAAAAAAAAGTAAAAGTAATGTGAACTCTAAGGTCTTTTCTTGAACATCACCATAAGATTTAAAAAAACAACACGAGTATGTCCAACCACTGTTGGACAGTGGTGTTATATATAATATGTTAGGTATATATTAGTATATATTATATACACACATAATTTAAAATTTTTTGTAAAATATTTAATAAAAGTTCTTCTATTTATTTGACAGAGAGCACATACAGTGGGAGGAGCAGAAGGAGAGGGAGGAGCAGGCTTCCCATAGGGTAGGGAGCCTTACATGGGACTCCACCCCAGGACCCTGGGATCATGACCTGAGCCAAAGGCAGATGCTTAACCTACTCAGCCAACCAGGCGCCCCAATAAATAAACCCTTAAAAAACAATATATTTAACCTAATATAGCCAAAGATTATTTCAACTCCTAATTAAAATAAATTATAAACACATTATTAATGAGACCTTTTGCTTTCTTCTGGGATAAGTCTTGGAAATTCTTTGTGTATTTTACATTTACAGCACACCTCAGTTGGACTCCCCACATTTCCGGTACTCAAGAACCACATGTACTAAGTGGCTACCAAGTTAAAAAATATAATTTTAGACAAGAACAGGCTTGTTCCCCACTCCTGTTCTTTCCAAGTTTGCTGACTGAATATTTCTGTACAGTTTCTACTGGTACAAATGTAGGATTACCCCTTTTAAACAATACAGGCGCTATTTAGAAAACTTGGCTTCTGCTTAGAGGGATGAAACCAGTCTCTTTTAGACAAATGTGCTCATAGTACAGTGTGCTGTCATAAATATTTACATTGGACTGACAGTGATGGGCCCAGAGCCTTGGAGCTATGATGTCCTCCCCCTTTGCTTTGAGTCTTAATCTTATTTCCCCACAGCTAACATTATTAAATTCACATGAGTTTGCACAGTGTTCTAAATTGAGGGCTTTGTTTCTAGATGGAGCTGTGCAGCAGTGAGGGGGGGAACAAGGTAAATTTTACATGTTATCATTTAAAGTGTCTAAGAAACAAAGATCTTGAGTAGGACTGATTTCCATTCCATAAATGAAAGCATACCAATTTAAATAAATGTATTCTTAGCCATATGGCATGGACTAGGACAGAGTTTCCCATTCTCATCACTGTTGACCGTTTGGATTGGACCATTCTTTGTCGTGGGGAGCAGTACTGCACGCTGTAAGATGTTTAGCATCCTCTCTGGTCTCTAGTATCCACATATTTCACAGCTGTGACAACCCCAGATGTCCCCTGGGGGTCCAAATCATCCCATTAAACCACTGGGTTAGAATGAAATAAAGTTAGTTCATAAATGTTTTTTTTTTCTTGGCCTAATTTGAAGTTTTTAGGAGTAGTTGCCTTCAGATGGTTTAAAGATAAACTGAAGCATATTAAAATTTTTAAGAGATTTTTGAAGCAAAAAGCAATTTGAACCAGGCAAAATCCAATTTGGCAGATAGAAAGGAACTCTGCAGAGCCTTACAAAATGAAAGACTTTTTATAGGCAGGAGGGAGTGGGCACAAGAAAATCGCACTGGCAAAAGACATGTTAGTTATTGCAAGATTACTTTCCCTTAGGAGATGGTAGGGGTCAATCAGGCATATTACCTAGCTCCTGCTGACCAGATGATTCCTGATTGATTTGTTACAGAATGATCGATCATTGCTGTGAACTCGGAAAACAAAGGGGTGAGCCCTTGGCACTGCCTTAGCCAACTGCTCTGCCATGGGAATTGAGAGGGCTGGTCCAACTGAAAGCACAGCTCATGTCTGGGTTTGCCAACAACCTTGCTGAACACACTCAGATAAACTTGTCACGAGAGAAGCCCATAACTCAAGAGACAGGGGTTTGGAAAAGGGAGAGATCTGGGGTTCTGACAGCTGGGGGAGATGGCTGGCTCAAGCCTTAACAACTGACCTCCCCTGGCAAGATGGGCACCTAACATTTTACAGAGACAAGTTCAGGGGGTAATGTGCAAGAGAGCAGGCAGGGAGCACATGTTCATGGGTGAGGGCCAGTATGTGTTCAGCATGTGATCTTGGGCAGGGAAGGGGATGGAATGTGGTCATCTAGGCATTCCATTCCTTGCAGGGCTTTTCTGGCCTGATGGTTAGAATGGTCTAGTTGTTGTAAAAGGTCGTTGTCATTGCCTCAAGAAAGTGCAATCACAAATAAGAACATTTGTTTTTAGAGCGTGAATTAAGTGGTCTTATCTTTTTCTGGTTTTAACTGTTGGGGTCTATAGTTGAGCAAGAGGGTTCGCTGACAGATTGAGTGGTTTAAGGTTCTGTTTCTGGGTGAGGTGAATCTTTTCAGTTTTCATTAAGTCTCAGTTTGGTGATGTAGGGCTTAGTGTAAGTCACTCCATTTGGGACCTGTTGTCTTGGTTTTTCGATACTTCAATATTATGAAATATTCTACCCAATTTGTTTTCCATGGAGGGGGAAATTATATTTGTAAAAGTGCAGGTGATGGTACGGGGAGGACATCTCTTTTAATCATTGAAGAAAATGGCGCTCTTAGTTTCAGGGCATGGTGCTGTGAACTCCTTGAGACCCAGAAATAGGGTCTTTGATAGTTGATACTATCTTTGATAGTAGATTGACCATCAAAGTAAACTTCTGTTTTCTGCTTGATGAATTTCTATTCCACCTGTGAGGCCCGTTCAAATGCCTCCTCATTTGTGAAGACTTGGCTAATGTAGAAAAGAAAAAAATTTCTCTTTCCTTTCTAGGTTCTTCGGCTGGTCTAATAATTGACAGAAGGCCAATTAGGAGAAAAACAAATTTTCTATCTAGGGCAGCCCCATTAGAGATAGGAGACCCAAAGGCCCGCAGATAATTGAAGCTTATGTAACATCCTCAGCTAAAGAAAAGGGTAGTGGTCTGAAGATGCCATAGGGGCAGAAGGGTTATTCAGGAGCAGACATGTTTGGAAAATAAAGGCTGCCGTGTTATGCAGATGTGTTTCTTAGGTTAAAAAGTGTCTTTTATAATAGCTCTCTTCCTAGTACAGGCCCCCTTTCTGATACAAATTTAAGCAGTTGAGAGGGAGGTGTAAAAAGCTTTTCCTGAATCTGTAGGGTTTTGATTGCCTTTAGCTCTAAGTGATCCTTATGCCGAAGAAACGTATTTTGGGGTGGCAACATCTGTCCCTTTCACTAATGTCCCAAGGCAGAAAAATGGCACCTTATCCGTGGTGGTCTTCATTTTTTGCCAGAGTTCTGAGAAGTCATCCCTACACAGTGAGTGAATGAATGAATGAGTGGTTACAGATGGCATTACCAGTAGAAGGTGCAGGTTGAGGCACAGCCAACTCTGGTTAAACCAAGAAGCATGTTTTATGTACATATAGACAATGGACAGACCAAAAGTAACTAGTAAGTAGATGGCTGCTTGGAACGCTGCCAAGAAGCTCTACAAGAAATTTAAAAAAATTAACAGGATTCACAACATCATAAAGGGAACGCCAAAAACCAAAGTAGTTGTGAAAACAGTCATTAGTGCTGCTCCTACCCTTAAGTAAACTGGAATCAATACCGTAAACTCCTGTGATCAGTGACTTTCAAGATGTATAAATTGACATTCACAGCAAATGTCCTCTACGGTCAAGAATCTATGAATAAAGAGTTAGTATGTTGAGACTGAAATACTCATTTATGCCAAACATGACACTATTGTCACTGGATTGAAATTTTAGAATTTTACATCTCACTGCATACCTGGAAGAGGTCTAAATTCTCCAAGTGGGTCTGCTTGGCTAAACTGGAATGTTTGGAAGAACCATATAACAGTTCACTTCTACCTAGGATAAAGAGCAGGATCCCAAGCAAGCCAAATTTTGCTTTACTAAGTGCCAAAGACAAATTCAACTTACCTTTAAGAAGAAATACTCCGTTTAGTGGGTTTCCAACTTTAAGGCATTTAAGAATTTCAGATGCTATCAAGTGTCCTGATTTCCTGAAGGATTTGGATCCTGGGGTTAATAAACTGCTTTATAAATAAGCCCTATAGGAGCATCTGCGTGGCTCAGTTGTTAAGCTTCTGCCTTTGGCTCAGGTCGTGATCCCAGAGTCCTGGGATCTCTCCCTGCTCAGTGGGGAATCTACTTCTCCCTCTCCTCCTAGTCCTCCTTGTGTTCCTGCTTTCCCTGTCTCTCTCTCTCTCCCTGTGTGTCAAATAAAATCTTTAAAAATAAATAAATAAGTCCTATAGATACTATGGCAGTTAATAGCTCAGAAAATTGCAGATGCTACATTTCAAACACCAAGCTCTTTGCAAAGGAAATACACAAACTGAAGTGCATTGTTGCTTCAGATTGGGAAGAGCCTGCTTTATTTTAAAGATTACTTCCTTAGCATGCATGCCTTCCTGTATCTTCTTTGCTTACTTTGATAAACTAATTTGCATCAAGAAAGAAAAACACTGAACACAAGTGAGTGATTGGATGAATGAATGAATGTTTCTGATGTGGATTGGCCTATAATCATTGTTGGAGAGAGAATGATGAACTCCAGCCAAGTGGTTTTCTTTTTTTCTCCCCCCCCCCCCAAGATTCTATTTACTTACTTGAGGGAAAGGGAGGGGGGGGAGAGAGGGAGAGAGAGAGCGCGCGCACAAGAGCACGCAGGAGCATGCAAGAGCACAAGCAGGGGTAGCTGGAGGGGGAGAAGCAGACTCCTGGTGGGGCTCCATCCCAGGACCATGAGATCATGACTTGAGCTGAAGGCAGATGCTCAACCGACTGAGCCAGCCAGGTGCCCTAACCCAGTGGTTTTCAACTGAGGGTGATTTTCGCCCCCAGAGACATTGGCGCTGTCTGGAGACAGTTTTGGTTGTGACCTCTTTGGGAGGGGGTATCAGTGACCTCTAGTGAATAGAGGCCAGATGCTGCTAAGCATCCTACAGTGCAAAGAATAGCCTCCCACAAGGAAGAATGATACAGCCCAAAATGTCAAGGTTGCCATGGTTGAGGAACCTTGGCTGCATAGTGGAATTACCTGCGAAATCTCAAAAAAATCTTGGGCCTATGTCTCACCCCCAGAGAGTCTAATTATTCTGGCCTACAGTTTGAAATTTTGGACTTTTACAACTCCGAAGGTGATTTTTATTTTTTTATTATGTTAAGTTAGCCACCATATAGCATATCATTAGTTTTTGGTGTATTCAGTAATTCATTAGTTGTGTATGACAACCAGTGCTCATCACAACACATGCCCTCCTTAATTGAGAATCATGGATATGAAGCAGTGGTTCCCAAACATGACCTTATATCAGAATCACCAGGAAGATTTTGAGAAGCACAGATTGCAGGACCCCAGCTTTAGAGTGTCTGACTCAGCAGGTCTGGGGTGGGATCAGAGAATCTGCATTTCCACAGGTTCCTAGGTGCTGCTGCTACTGGTTTAGAGACCACCTTTTGAGGATATCTTGTGAGTCACAGAAAAGACACTCTTACTCTTTGGTCTCATTCTGAAATGTCATTTTAACTTGAGGGCTGCTAAGCTTCAAATGGTGCTGATGACATGAAGAGAAGAAGAGGAAGGGGAGGAGTGGGGAGGAGAAAAAAGGAGGGGGAAGAAGAGGAGGAGGAAGGGGGGAAGAGGAGGAGGATGAAGAAGAGGAGGGGTAAGGGAAGGGGAAAGGAGAGGGAAGGGGGGAAGGGAGCCTAAGACTTCCCATCCAGAGCTGAGCAGCTAAATTGCTCCAGATTTTGTCTTATAGTCTGCCTGAACTTCAGCTCCCGATATCCCTGCCAAGGACCAACCGGTAACTAGTAATAATTAGACCACAGTACAGATGTGTGGCTGGCTCATGGGATGTCCTCAGGGGCTTCCCATGGAAAAAACATGGTTTTGCTGTTACTGGTTTCAGACTAAACTTAGAAATCACAAAGGGGAGAGTATGGGATGAGTGGAGAAGAACAGATAGGTAGGTGACCAGCTTCCAGTGTGGGGCAAATCTATAAATACCAACTGATCACTTAGTCTGTGGGAGAATCAAGGATAGGTAAGATGCAATCTGAAGGATATGGAACTTTATTACCTTGTTTTCCATGTGGTGCTTCTCATGAAAACCCAGAGAGCACACAAAGGATGGCTTTCGATTTCCTACTCTACTTGAGTTTCTTGTTTACATGACTTTGAACTTGCAAGAGAGGGAGGATGGGTAGGGTCACAGCTTCTGGAGCCACTGTGCTTGAGTTTGAATCTTAGCCCTGTTGCTTACTACTTTTATAACCTTGAGCAATTCCATCACCTTTACGTGCCTAAGTTTCCTCATGTGTAAAAAAACAGTGGTAATGCCTATAGTGTAGGTTTGTCACTATGATTAAATGATGTATTAACATATCATTATATTATGAAAGTGCTTAGAATAGTAGCCAGCATATAGACAACACTCAAAGTGTTAGCTCTTATATCAGTCAGAACTTTAATTGTGGAATATAAGCTTTATAGCCAGCATTTTAGTAAAGCATCAAAATAAAACAATCATCTCCTTTATAAAAGATAATACCAGGCAACAGCAGAAGGAAGATTAATTTTAAGTTCGGTTCAATGAAGATTGCAAAGACCTCATTTATACAAAAGAACTTTAGGAAATACGTTAGGTTCAGTTTCATTATTGATGTACAGCTATTAGCCCAGTTGCCAATGACCATGTTTATAAATAGCCAGTGGATCCTGCCAAAATGAAAAAGGATCAAGTCACTGAATGAGAACTGAAATTAAATGATGTCTAGTAGCAACACACATAAGCATAAACCACAGCAGATACGCCACTTCGTATTTTTCTTCAGCAAAACTTGTGAGAGCCTGTTGACGTGTGTCTGAAAAGTTATTTTCCAAGAAGCTTGAACAGTAACTTCAGCAAGAAGAGTTTTAATTTAATCCTTTAAGAGATGGTGACCAGAAAGGTCAGCTGAGAAGTTTTTGTCATGTGAACATCTCAGCATTGCTTTCACATTCGTGCCAACACACATTCTGAACGCAAGATTGAGACACCAAAGAGCTGTCAGAAAAACTGATCCTAGGGGAAAAGAGGCATGAGACCCTCTTGCAGTAGAATAATTCTATCGTGCTTCTTTCTATCATGCTTCTTTCTTTGTTCTGCCATTAAGGAATCAAGGTGTCAGGAGGAAGAGGGAAAAATCTTTGACCCTTAGAAGAGCAGAAAGTTCTTATCAAATCTAACTATGTAAGCATGTGAGCATGTGACTTTTCTGTTTTTCGGGAGGTGGGGGGGGGAGAAACAACTCATCAGGTGAGAAGAGACTAAAGAAAAAAAAGACTTTGACCATAAATTGGTTTCAGATTCTGGGTTTAGATCTGTAGATCAGCATTAATCAACCGCAGCACTATTGCCCTTTGGGGCCCGATCATTCTTTGTTGTGGGGGTTGTCCTATGCATTGTGGAATGTTGAGTAGCATCCTGGGTCTCTACCCACAGGAGGCCAGGAGGACCTGCCCTGACTCTCTGCAGTTGGGAGGACCAAAACTGTCTCGAGATATTGACAAATACCCCTGGGAGGCAACATGACTCCCAGTTGAGAACCGCTGCTTTAGATGGTCTGACCCAGATTAGAAGATTTAGAGCAGTGCTTCTTAAATTATCTGTAGGGAAAAACAGATTTGAAAACAATTTCTAATTCATTGTAAACAAGTACATTTTTGAAGCCTGATAAAAATGAATTTTTAAAAAGTTAAGTAACAAAAGGGCATAAAACACAAATGATGATTTTTATGGTTAGAGTCAAATGAAATAAAATCATTCTGTAAAGTTAGCAAAAAGGTTTCTAAATGCTTAGTTTCCGTTTCTGTACTTCTCTCATGTGGACCAGTAATGAACAGTAGATGGGCCCAGTCCTCAGTAACACTTATTTGGAGGACATTAGATTTAGAGAAAGAGAGAATGCATTAAATCAAGTAATCCTGGCAGCACAGAAAGAAATAGTTCTTAAGTTTTTATATTTTTTCTGTTAAGCTCTTGTTAGCTTTAAATTATATGACTCAGGTTAGCTTTAGTGGTTTTTCTTGGCAACTTCTATTTAATTTTTAAAAGGAGTAAATGCCTTTGAAAAGCATGATAATTTATAGCTGTTATTGATGGGAAAGCTGGCTATGAAGATGCCAGCTAAGATAGAGCATTTGGCTTAGAAATATTTTATTATTTCTTTGATTCATTCATTGATTCATTTAACATGTATTTGTTCAACAAACCACTGTGTCCCATGCCCTGGGGATCCAAAGGACTGGGCCTGGGGGATCCAAAGATGAGTAAGGGAGAAATTCCCCCAGGAGAGAGGGTAGTGGCATCCAGAAAATCTTCCTGGAGAAAGTGATACCTAGTGGTACCCAAGGCATGAATAACAGCCCCCAGGGTGAAGCATGGGAGACTGAGAGCATGTTTCAGACAGAGTACTTCATGGGAGACAGTCTAGCAGTTTAGTCATGACTCTTGCAGGGAACCAAAAGTAAGACTTGGCTGGAGCTGAGTGGAGAGGAAGAGGTAAAAGATGATGCTATAAAAACAACACGGGGGGTGGGGGGTGCCTGGGTGGCTCAGTGGGTTAAAGCCTCTGACTTTGGCTCAGGTCATGATCTCAGGGTCCTGGGATCGAGCCCCGCATCGGGCTCTCTGCTCAGCAGGGAGCCTGCTTCCTCCTCTCTCTCCCTGCCTGCTTCTCTGCCCACTTGTGATCTCTGTCTGTCAAATAAATAAAATCTTTAATAAAAAAAAAAACACAGGGGTCAAATCATGAAGCTCTTGTCAGTTCCTTCCAGGCCAGGTATGGTGCCAAGGACCAGTAGCAATAGCATAGCATCACTGGGGAGCCTTCTGGAAATGTAGACTCTCAGGCCGACCCCAGGTCTGTTAAATCAGAGTCTGCACTTCAACAAGAACCCCGGGGGATCCATGAGCTCAGTAGAGCCTGAGAAGCACTGTTCTGAGACCTACGAAGGTTACGTTTTAATTGGCAGCTTTATCCTGAAAGATATGGTTTATTATTACAAGGTCTTTAGGTGCTGAAGTTTGACTAAACCAATATCCCCCGGCATTCTTGCTGCCTTTTCTATAGGTACCAGGTAGATGAGCATGTGGCTCAATCTTGTATTGACTTTATTAGATTCTCTTGCAGCTGGAGAAGGGGCGGGCACCTCAGTGACAATCTACTAGGGTGATTTTTGAGAAAGCTACTACTTTCCTGATTAAAATAATAGGTATGGTCAGCAGATCCTTTTGCCAGCTCTTCTTCTTTTTTTTTTTTTTTTAAGATTTTATTCATTTGACAGAGGGAGAGAGAAAACACAGGGGGGTGGAGCAGATCCTTTTGCCAGTTCTTTTTAAAAAAATTTTATTTGGGTGGGGGGAGAGAAAGCAGGGGATAGGGGGTGGTCAGGAGGAGAAGCAGACTACCCACAAGCAAGGAACCTGATACAGGGCTCGATCCCAGGACCCTGGGATCTTGACCTGAGTGGAAGGCAGTTGCATAACTGACTGAGCCACCCAGGCACCCCCCTTTTGTCAGTTCTTTCTGTCTTTAATAAGGGATGTGATTCCTGTACCTGTGGCAGCCATCTTGGTTATGGGAGAAAGACCAGTGTTAGCCCTGACTTGTTGGACTGCAGAACCTAAGCCAGGAGACAATTCCTCCAGATACTATTTGTTGATCTTTTGTTACTTGCAACTGAAAGCACTCCTATGAACATCCCAGAATGAGAAATCATTAATCTACCTGTTAGCATTGTGTAGGACACTGACAAAAATCTGAACAATATTTGCTTAAACAAGATACATGTTTACTGCCTTCTTCCCTACAGAAGAATTCAGCAATTTGCAGCCTAGGCTAGAATGACAGTTACCACAAGCCACCAGGAACTCTTTTTGCTATCTTTGCCATTCTTTTTTTCCCCCAAAGATCTTAATTTATTTATTTTAGAGACAGGGCACAGGCAGAGTGAGGAGCAGAGGGAGAGGGACAAGCATACCTTGTGGTGAGCACAGGGCCTGACTTGGGGCTCAGTCCCACAACCCCAAGATCATGACCTGAGCTGAAATCAAGAATTGGATGCTGAACTGACTGTGCCACTCAGGTGCCTCTTTCTTTGTCATTAAAAAAAAATTTTTTTTAAAGATTTTATTTATTTGACAGAGAGACAGCGAGAGAGGGAATTATAAGCAGGGGGAGTGGGAGAGGGAGAAGCAGGCTTCCCGCTGAAGGAGCAGAGAGCCCGATATGGGGCTCGATCCCAGGACGCTGGGATCATGACCTGAGCCGAAGGCAGAGGCTTAACCCACTGAGCCACCCAGGTGCCCCTCTTTGTCATTTTTACTGCAGGAGTTCTGTCCTCATGAAACTTGCTGAAATTCCACCCAGCACATTTGCATTCCAGGTCATTAGGCCACTTCCTAATTGTTAAACTTTCCTTAAAGTTCTGCACCACATTTCTACATGTAGCTCATTGGCCAGGACTTGTTACATATTTACACATTGCTGTAAAAGCTGTAGTTTTGTTTTGTTTTCTGGTGTGCCACGTACTAAGCTAAAAATCAGGACTCTATGCCAGAGTAAGCAGGAAGAGAATCCATATTTGAAATCCATATTTTTCTGGAAGATGCCATCACAGTCAGCTTTGCATTGCAGGAAGGTCATTCTGACAGTAGCGTCAAGAGCAGGTTGTAGGGAAAGGAGACTGGAGGTAAGCAGACCAACGATGAGGCAGAAGAGTACTGTAAGAGTTGGCAAACTACAGACCATAAGCTGGTCTGACCAAATCTAGCCCACTAATTATTTTTTTAAGATTTTTTTTAAAAGATTTTATTATTTATTTGTCAGAGAGGGAGAGAGAGAGAGCGAGCGAGCACAGGCGGACAGAGTGGCAGACAGAGGGAGAGGGAGAAGCAGGCTCCCTGCTGAGCAAGGAGCCCGATGTGGAACTCGATCCCAGGACGCTGGGATCATGACCTGAGCCGAAGGTAGCCGCTTAACCAACTGAGCCACCCAGGCGTCCCCCACTAATTATTTTTGCAAATAAAGTTATATTACAACATAGGAAGACCATAAACTTAGATATTGTTTTATCTGTGTAGAGCTGGAAAATCATCTTCCCACTACCCTCTGAGTTTTTGGCTCAGAACCCTATAATCAACACAAAAACAGTAGTTTAATAACCTGTACACATGCTCTACACATGGGAGAGATCCAGGAAAACCGAGTAAAACTCCCTGAAATGGCCCAAGCCACTACTTTATTTTTTTTTAAGATTTATTTATTTATCTGTGTGCATGTGCACAAGAGAGCGAGCGAGAGAGAAAGAGCCACACACACCCACATGAGCATAGGGAGGGGCAGAAGGAGAGAATCTCAAGCAGACTCTGCACTGAGTGCGGAACCTGACGTGAAGATCTATCTCACAACCCATGAGATCAGCCCCTGTGAGATCACGACCTGAGCGGAAACCAAGAGTCAGAGGCTCAAACGACTGAGCCACCCAGGTGTCCCCCAAGCCACTACTTTACATACCAACTTCAGTTAAAGAGGAAAGATTGGAGTTTGGGAAGGAAGCCAGTTCTGGAAGGTTAGCGGGAAAAGCACAGTAAACAGTGATCGGATTAGAGTTACTCATCTCTTCCTAGTACAGAGAGGGAGAATTTACAAATGGTAATTTCCTTTATAAATGTAAATGTCCCTTAGAAAAAGGTGAACATCTGTGTTTCCAGAGATTCTCCCGTGTCTACTGCTGCTCAGAAATAATAAGCTTAAAATCATCCTTATACCAAAGAGGCACATTTAGGGGTGACAAATTCTTCTCTCCTTCAGCTACATTCTGTGACAACAGAGTTGAGTAGTTTTGACAGAGATCATCTGGACTTACAAATCCTAAAGTATTTACAATTTGGGCCTTGACAGCAAAACCTTGTCAACTTCTGCTGGAGAGGAGCAGGAAGTGGATTGGAGAAAATGAACACTTTCAGAAGACATTAAGGAGGTAGAAAGGGCGGGTGATTGATTGTTCAATGTGGGAGATTAGAAGCAGAGTAGGGCTCTGGCTTGAATGGGCAGAAAACTAGGTCCTAATCAGTGCCTAGATGACTGCCTAGCAAATACAAATTTATTTTAATTGAAGTATAACTGAATGTACAATATCCTATTAATTTCAGGTGTACAACATAGTGACTCAGCATTTATGTACATTACTCACTGCTCACCATAATATGTGTGTAGTTCCTATCTGTCACCATACAATGTTATTATAGTGTTATTGACTATGTTCCCTATGCTTACTTCTCTTGTGACTTATTTTATAACTGGAATTTTGTACTTCTTAATCACCTTCATCTATTTCCCCTATCCCCTCCTCCTTATTAGTCTATCTTTTGTCCATTTTTTTTTAAGATTCCACATAGAAGTGAAATCATATGGTTTTAGTCTTTTTTTTGTCAGAGGTATTTCACTTAGCATAATGCTCTCAGGGTCCATCCATGTTGTCAGAAATGGCAAAATTTCATTTTCTATGGCTGACTGATACTCCGTTATGAATCTATACCCCATATCCCCCTTTATTAATTCATCTGTTGGTGGGTATTTAGGTTCTTTCATGTCTTGGCTATTAGAAGAAATGTAGCAATGAACACAGTGGTACACATGTCTTTTTGAATTGTTTTCTTCAGATAAATATCCAGGGGTAGAGTTGCTGGATGATATGGTAATTCTATTTTTAATTTTTTGAGGAACCTCCTACTATTTTGCATAGTGGCTACACCAGTATACATTACCACCATCCGTGAACAAGGATTCCCTTTTCTCTACAATTTTGTCAACACTTGTTATCTCTTGTATGTTTGATACTAGCCATTCTGAGGGGTGTGAGGTACTATCTCGCTGTGGTTTTGATTTGCATTTCCCAGAAGATCAGTGTTGTGCATCTTTTTATGTACCTGTTGGCCATCTAGATGTCTTCTTTGGAAAAATGTGTTTTCAGATCTTCTGTCCATTTAAAAAAATTTTTTAGCATTGACTTATATGAGTTTCTTTGTATATCTTGGATATTAACACCTTATCCGTACTATCTTCTCCCATTCAGTAGGTTGCTTTCTTGTTTTGTTGACAGTTTTCTTCAGTGTGCAGAAGCTTTTCAGCTGGATGTAGTCTAAATTGTTTGCTTTTAGCAAATGCAACTTTATATAGGAAGGTTCCTGAGAGACTTAAGGTTTATCATTATTTGTAGTCCATGAACTAAAGAACCAGAAACAATAATTCAGGTTTTGAGATCTTGGCTTTGAATAAAAATGAAAGGGAACCAGTGTCCATCTGAAAAGGGAAGAGAATGAACATGGAAATGTGGAGTGTCTATAACATGTCAGATACTGTGCTAGAAGTATATTTAGGCTACTTGTTAATAGCCCATGACAGTTCATTTTAGTTTGATTTTTGATGTTTGGTGGTTACACATATTTTTATGGTATCAAGTAAAATTATGTAACATATGTTATAATTGTTTTAATTTTTTTGTACTTTATTGAAGTTTTTTTAAAAAAGATTTTACGGGGCGCCTGCATGGCTCAGTGGGTTAAAGCCGCTGCCTTCAGCTCAGGTCATGATCCCAGGGTCCTGGGATAGAGCCCCGCATCGGGCTCTCTGCTCAGCGGGGAGCCTGCTTCCCCCTCTCTCTCTGCCTGCCTCTGTGCCTACTTGTGATCCCTCTCTGTCAAATAAATAAATAAAATCTTAAAAAAAAAGATTTTACTTATGTATTTGTCAGAAAAGGAGAGAGAGAGAGCACAAACGAGGGAGCAGCAGGCAGAGGGAGAAGCAGGTTCCCCCCTGAGCAGGGAGCCCAATGTGGGACTTGATCCAAGGACGTGGGGATCATGACCTGAGCTGAAGGCAGATGTTTAACTGACTGAGCTATGCAGGCATCCTGTCTTTATAAAAGTTTTTAATTAAAACATTTCAGAGATATCATAAACTCATTTTTAAAAATTGGAAAAGAAAAAAATGGGGAAAAACCATACTTTACTATTAGATACAATTGCTGTTAATTCAGTGTATCTTCTTTTTGTCCTCTTCCCTCGCCCCAAAAGATTAAGCATTAACTTATAAACTGTATTTTTAACATACTCATATATACTGCTTTTTCACTCAAATAGTTTTTTGTAACAATGTGTTTGTTGTGTCATTTTGGGTTTTGTTAAAAAAAATTCAACTGACTAAATTTTAAAGATGTTATTGGCTTTTTTCAATGATGAATGGCAGCATCCAGTCTAGTAGATAGAAAAGAGCTCTGAGGAGCTGTACAAAATGAAAGACTTTTACAAGCAGAAGGGAGTATAACTGAACCAATGTGAGTTCGCTCTTTGGTAAGTCACAGATACGCCAGGTGGGGTGGTGCACAAAGTAAACTTTACTTGCAGCAAATAAGGGGATTACTGGGAATAACTTCCCATCTCCCTGCCAGCAACCCTCAGTTTTTTCTTTATAGTTATTTATCTCTTATGGTTTGCCTCCTTTTCTTTGTTTTTTTTTTCTTCCCTTTCCTCTATGTTCATCCATTTTGTTTCTTAAATTCCACATATGAGTGAAATCATATGTTATTTATCTTTCTCTGACAGATTTACTTCACTTAGCAATAGTACAGTCCAGATCCATCCACACTGTGGCAAATGGCAAGATTTGGTTCTTATTGATGGCTGAGTAAATAGTACATTATATATATTTACCACATCTTTTTCCATTCATCAGTGGATGGACATCTGGTCTCTTTCTGTAATTTGGCTATTGTTGATAATGATGCTATAAACATCAGGGTGCATGTATACCTTTGAATCAGTATTTTTGTATCCTTTGCATAAATACCTAATAGTGGAATTGCTGGGTCATAGGGTAGCTCTATTTTTAACTTTTTGAGGAACCTCCATACTGTTCTTTGGCGTGGCTGCACCAGTTTCCATTCCCACCAACAGTGTAAGAGGGTTCCCCTTTCTCCACATTCTTGCCAACATCTGTTGTCCTGTGTTGTTAATTTCAGCAATTCTAGCAGGTGTGGGGTAATGTCATTGTAGTTTTGATTTGTATTTTCCTGATGATCAGTGATGTTGAGCATCTTCTTTTGTGCCTATTAGCCATCTGTATGTCTTCTGCCCATCTTTAACTGGATTATTTGGTTTTGGGGGGTTAAATTTGATAAGTTATTTATATTTTGGATACTAACCCTTTATCAGATATGTCATTTGCAAATGGCTTCTCCCATTCCATAGGTTGCCTTCTAGTTTTCTTGCTTGTTTCCTTCACTGTGCCAAAGAATTTTATCTTGATGAAGTCCTAGTAGTTCAATTTTTGCTTTTGTTTCCCTTGTCTCTGGAGACGTGTCTAGTAATAAGTTGCTATGGCAACTTAGAGCTACCCTATGACCCAGCAATTCCACTATTAGGTATTTATGCAAAGGATACAAAAATACTGATTCAAAGGTATACATGCACCCTGATGTTTATAGCATCAGAGGTTTCTGGCTGTGTTTTCCTCTAGGATTTTGATGGTTTCTGCCTCACATTTAAGTCTTTGATCCACTTTGAATTTATTTTTGTGTATGGTGTAAGAAAGTGGTCCAGTTTTCATTCTTCTGCATGTCATTGTCCAGTTTCCCAACACCAGTTTTTGAAGAGACTATTTTTTTCCATTGGCTATTCTTCCTGCTTTGTTGAGGATTATTTGACCACATAGTTGTGGGTTCATGTCTGGGTTTTCTATTGTGTGCCACTGATCTATGTGTCTGGTTTTTGTGCCTATACCATACTGTCTTGATGACTACAGATTGGTCATATAGCTTGAGGTCCAGAATTGTGATGCTTCCAGCTTTGCTTTTCTTTTTCAAGATTGCTTTGGCTATTTGGGGTCTTTTGTGGTTCCACATTAATGTAAGGAACTGTTCATTCTAGTTCTGTGAAGAATACTGGTGGTATTTTGATAGGGATTGCATTCAGTGTGTGGACTGCCATGAGTAGTATAGACATTTTTACAATATTTATTCTCATCCATGAGCATGGAATGCTTTTCATCTCTTTGTATCTTCAATTTCTTTCATAAGTGTTCAGTAGTTTTCAGTGTACAGGTCTTTTACCTCTTTGGTTAGGTTTATTCCTAGATATCTTATGATTTGGGGTGAAACTATAAATGGGATCAAGAAATTTCTTGATTTCTCTGTTGCTTCATTATTGTTGTAGAGAAATGCAAGATTTATGTACATTGATTTTGTACCCTGTGACTTTACTGAATTCATGCATCAGTTCTAGCAATTTTTTTGGTGGAGTCTTTTGGATTTTCTACATAGAGTATCATGTCATCTGCAAAAAGTGAAAGTGATCTCTTCCTTGCCAATTTGGATGCCTTTTCTTTTTGTTGTCTGATTCCTGAGGCTAGGACTTCTAGTACTGTGTTAAATAACA
>PISX010025571.1:0-25516 GCA_004024625.1 Mellivora capensis | reverse complement strand
AGAGGGAGAAGCAGACTCCCGGCTGAGCAAGGAGCCTGATACTGGGTCCTTGATCCCAGGACGCTGGGATCATGACCTGAGCCGAAGGCAGCCGCTTAACCAACTGAGCCACCCAGGCATCCCTAAAAGAATGCATTTTTATCATTTTAACCATTCACAAGTATATAGTTCAGTAACATTAAATAAATTCACAATGTTGTATAACCATCACTACTGCCTATACCCAAAACTTTTTCATCAACCCAACAAAAACTCTGTATCCATTAAACAATAACTCCCTCTTTCTCTAGCTCCTGGTAACTTCTACTGTCTGTGTTTATGAATTTGACCATTCAAAACACTACATTTTGCAAACTATATTTTCCCCCAAATTTTCAGGTTTCTCCATAACTTAACCACACAATCTACCTAACCTTATTTCATCAAATTTCCTAATATACATTCTCTAATCTAATAAGATCTTCTTATTGGATTAGATTAGATTTTCTTATTAATCTAATAAGATTTTCTTGACATGCCATTCTCTCAAAGACTGTGTTTTTATTTATAGTCACTACCACACAGTTTAGCATGCTTAACCATTGAGTGTTAGAGCTGGTTGAATCTTATAGATCTTCTAGTCCAACTCATTTTACAGGCTGGAGAGCTTACTAACTGGCTTGAGTCACACACACTTGGTGGCAGACA
Source organism: Mellivora capensis (assembly GCA_004024625.1). Classification (NCBI taxonomy): domain Eukaryota; kingdom Metazoa; phylum Chordata; class Mammalia; order Carnivora; family Mustelidae; genus Mellivora; species Mellivora capensis. Next base: position 24,829 of record PISX010025571.1, on the reverse strand, counting down.
TGGGATTTGAACACAGAATCCAAGTCTTTTCAAACAATGTAAAACTGGTGTTTATGGATCATGATGTCACAGACACAGTATTGAGAATTTTACACTATATTCTCATATAAGTGCTAGTGAGTCTTTATCATTATTATTTTCATTTTCTATCTCACAGATGAGGAAACACCCAAATTGGAGCAGTTTGTTTAGTGTCTTCATGAACTTGCCTCCTTTTAATAATTAAGTATAGTCTTTAATTTTTCCCTGTTCATGAATCTTTTCTTCTCCACATCTAGGCAGTAAGTCCCATGAGGGCAGCGATCCTGTCTTTTCTAGCTGCATTCACATTGATAAGTAAATAAATGGATAAAAGGATTGGCGTACGTAATATTTGGAGAATTCGCTCCAATCTCGATACTACATTTTAAACACAAAGGATCTGAGTAGTGACAACACAACTCCCTACAATGAGCGAATGCATAAGTGTCCTGGTATCACAGTGCTGGCACGGGGCTGACACTCATTAAACCTCAGCGGCCTGGTCCAGCATGTTACAATTCACAAAGCTGAAACTCAAAAGCCAGGTTTGGGTTCTGTTTGCTTTCGTCCTCATTTCGGTTAGGATGTCTGTGAGCAGACGAGACCTGAGATCTCCCTCAAGGGGCCGAGGTAGGACCACGGGTTCAGCCCCACCCCTCTTTCGGACGTTTGACCCGAGCTCTTGAGACCCTCCGCCCCGCACAAAGATGGCGCAGAGTCCGCGCTGGGCCAATGGAGAATGGCGTTGCTCCTGGTTGCCTAGGTAACAGCCAATGGGCAGGCGGAATTTCGCCCCGTGCGGCCGCCCGGGATGGCGGCGTCAAGTGGGGCAGGCGCTGGTGGCGGTGGTGGAGAGGCTGGTGTCAGGGGCGAGCCCAGCGGAGCCGCCGTCCCGGCTGCTGGAGCCCCGCGTCTGGACGTGATTGTCATCCCGAAAGGCGGAGCTCAGGTTGGCCCGCAGCGCAGGAGGGAGGGGGCCATGAGCGTGTGGTCGGTGAGAAAGGACTGAGGAGCCCATCCCGAGATGACCGGCTGGGGATCGGGATTCCATCCGGGAGGCGCTGACTAGAGGGCGGGGCCGGTGGGATACCGAACCCAGGAGACCAGAGAACCTCTGGTCTCTACCCGTGGGGCCGAGGCCAGGGAGAGCCCATGGTCCCCGGCTTGGCGAGCTGGTGGGGGGGCTGCGTCCGGAGGGGATGGTGGACCAGTGTGAGCAGAGACCTGGCCCCAGCAGTAGAGCAGAGCTCGGGTAGAGGGAAGGATCAGTGCTGGGATCCAAGAACCGGGTGGGAGATCGACTAGGAAATGTTCTTAGTTGGGTCTAGGGCTTTGTTTGGCCTGGGCCGGCCTGTCCCCCACAACAAGGCTTGGGGAATGGGATGCCTCATTAGTGGATGGTGGCACGCCGGTTAGGTAGCATCTCCAAACTGCTTAGGTATCCGCAGGAGTAACTCGGATTTATTAAAACCCGCTCCACGCATTTCCTTTTTCGTGAAATAGTATAGTATCATGGCAGTCCTCATCACCCCCAAGCCTTTTTTTTTTTTTAATCTTCTTTCTGGTATCAGGATTTTCTTCCCACTTTCTTCAATCTAACTGTCCCACAGTCTTCCTAAATAAGACCTTTGTCTAGTAACAAAACATTTTTTTTCTTTTTGAGTTCAAGGAAGACTTATAGTAAAAAGACTTGTAGATTTATAAGAAAAAGTTCTTTCAAACTCATTTAAAACACTTTATTTTTTTTTAAGATCTTATTTATTTGAGAGAGAGAGAGATCACAAGTAGGCAGAGAGGCGGGGGGGGGGGGGGGGGGGGGGGGGGGGGGGGGGGGGGGGGGGGGGGGGGGGGGGGGGAGCAGGCTTCCCGCTGAGCAGAGAGCTGGATGCGGGGCTTGATCCCAGGACCCTGAGATCATGACCTGAGCTGAAGGCAGAGGCTTTAACCCACTGAGCCACCTAGGCGCCCCTCATTTAAAACACTTTAAAAGGAATGTGTGACTTTTTGTTCTAGGTTTCTTACAGGCCAGAATTTTTGTTCACCAGAGTCTTCCATTCTTCTCTTTAGGATTCTAAAAGCCTAAGACTGCTTTCTTTATAATTAAGAGAACTTTGGCAAGATATTCATACTCTGGGGAGGCTTTGGAGGAACAATGTAAAGGTATATGTGGGGAAAGCAAACTGCCTCAAAGCAATAGTCTTTAAGTGAAAATCTGTTCCTCTTTTTTAATTTTGTTTTTAAGATTTTATTTATGTATATGACAGACAGAGATCACAAGTAGGCAGAGAGGCAGGCAGAGAAAGAGCGTGGGGGAAGCAGGCTCCCTGCTAAACAGAGAGCCCAATGTGGGGCCGGACCCCAGGACCCTGGGGCTTTAAGCCATTGAGCCACCCAGGCACCCCAACTTGTTCTCTTTAAGAAGATTTTTTGGGTCACTGATACAAACACTGATTTGCATCCTTATTAAAGTGTTGGGTTTTCAGTCGTTTTCATCAGTACTGGCTAATCTGTATTAAACTAGATTTGTTTCAATGACCATGATTTCTTTTTGGGTCAGTGGCTGTACAGCTGACAATAACTTAGCATGGCTAATTATAGAAGTCATAAATGAACATCACTGTCCCTGGTGGTGACAGTATCAATTATTTGGACATAGGTAGAAGTTTCTAGTCAAATGTGTTCAACCATGGCCTGAGATCCATAGTGTCCCCTTGTGTCCTTTAGTTAGCACTTCCAGTTGTGCTCTTGAGAATGGACATCATGTTGACCAGCAACTATTCAAGGGAGTTTGCTCTGTTTCCCTAGATAAAGAAAGGAATGGAAATTTACTTCTGGAAAAACAAATAAGAGAGGAGGTCGAAGGGTTAGGTGGAAAGATGATGATCCAGTTACTACAGCTGTGTAACATTATACCCCAACCATAGCTGCTTAAAACCACTGTATGATGCTCACGGATTCTGTGAGTCAGGAGTTTGTAGATGGCATCGTGAGGATGACCTCGCTTTGCTCCATGATACCTCAGATGGGATGCCAACTCAGTGGCTGGGAGCTAGAATCATCTGAAGGCTCCTTGGCTCACCAATGGTCCCTGGGCTAGGCTGATTCAAAGATAAGCATTGCCAACTGGAGCACCAACACATGTGGCTCTTTGTGGCTCAGCTTCCTCACAGCACAGTGGCCTCAGAGTAGTCAGACCTCTGTGGGCAAGCACACCAGTGAGCAAGAGGGAAGATGCGTCACCTTTTCTGAGCTGACCTCGGAACACACCATCACTTCTATCACGTTCTATTGGTTGAAGCAATCGCAAGCCTGCCCCGATTCAAAGAAGAGTTAGAGTCTACCTTTTGATGGGACAGTGGCAAGGTCAAATTGTAGAACGTGTAATACAGGAGATACGACCGCAAATGTCTTCGGAAGTTACAATCTGCCTCATTTGGTAATTAGAGGATGACCTTTTCCGTTTCATTGGCCTCCTTAAAAACTTTAGAATATTCTCCCTCAGAGCTACAGCATGCCAAAAGAGAGGCTAGGTTTACAGTTTGAGGGGCTGGCTAGTACCGTGTCCAAAGATAGTCTTCAAACTGGAGAAACGCTGTTCCCTTCCTTTCAGTGACCTTCTACTGGTCCCTGTGAAACAAGCAGGTTGCCATTATGTGGAAGTTTCACGTGGCCTTGAGAAAAAGTAAACAAATGTTGGAGTCTGGACAGTCAGACCGATTCCTCACACGCCACCGCAGTAACTCCTTCCAGACCTCCGAGTGAAGACAAGTTTACAGCTGCCGGACATCAAAAGGAATAGCCCTTGTCTTATCTCCCTGCATAAATCATGATTTTGTGTTTATGTTTCGGAATGGTTGTTTAGTGATAAGATTTATTATAAGATACAGCCTTTTAAGATTCTGACTTGTTTTGAAGGAATGAAATGTTTCAGATTTGTTCCATAAGCTGACTTTTAGTACGCTGACTTCACTAGTTTTGGGAAGAGCTGAAGACGGGCTGCAGTTATCGAAGCCCACCTGGACTGGAAAGAGTTTTCCTCTGCAGTTTCGATGGAAAACTGCTTCTCTTCCTCTCATTAATGTTGTATTTGCAGTAGAGTCGTGCTGACCTCTACCCCAGGCACACTGATGCTGGGCTAACAACAAGAGGGTTGAGCCTGAAATCCGATGCCGACCTTGTGGAACATTGGTGGAACAGAGATGGCACACCAGGTACCAGCGTCACCTGTCAGAGAAGTAGCCCCAGAGCGTTCAAGGGACTTTAAGACAAGAAGAAAATGATCCCTACCTTGGGGCATCTCCTGCTGTGTCAGAGAGCCTGGGCATGGAGCTCCCAAGAAGCAACAGTGAGAAAATCCCTGGTGGAGCTGTGGGAGGGGCTCCCAGACACCACTGGAAGAGCTTCCCAAGCTGGCCTCATTATGAGGGTAGAAACAAATGTTGCTTTCTGTTTGGGCGAGAGCCAGGGATTCTCAGAAGTCATCTGTTCTCCTGGCTGGAAGGAAATGAGAGCTGTGAGACAGGGCCAGGGCCCAGAAGATGTGACTGAGCCCTGCTCTGTTTAGGCCCAGCTGTTTGCACGTCAGAATGTTTCTGGGCTTATGGCATCTGTATCCAAAAACATCATGGCATAGGTCAAAATTAAAATATCCCATAGTGTGGCGATAAAAAACAGGCAAGTGGCAATTGTAGTTTACTTTCTCTCAGCTTAGAATTTACCTCAGGCAAAATTGCTTATTTTTTTTTCCAAATGTTATTTGAATTATATTGGTAGCATTTTTATACTGAGACTTTAGAGAAATTTCCATTATAGTAAGTGAATGTATGAGTTGAGACGTCTGTTTTTGAAGGAGGAAAAGAATAACATTTAGTAGACAGGGTCTAGTGGTGTTCTGCGTACTTCATGTATCTTATTTAATTTTTTTAAAAGATTTTATTTATCTGACAGAGAGAGAGAACAAGTAGGGGGAGCAGCAGAGGGAAAGGGAGAGAGGGAGAAGCAGGCTCCCTGCTCGGCAGGGAGCCTGCAATAGGGCTCGATCCCAGGACCCTGAGATCATGACCTGAGCCAAGGCAGACATTTAACCAGCTGAGCCATCCAGGCGCCCCAGTGGATCTTATTTAATTTAATCCATAACAATTCTCTGAAGTAGGTATACTTTCTCCACTTTACAGGGGAGGAGACCAAGGTTTAGAGGCATGTAAGTAACCTTCTCAAGGTTACACAGTGCACCGGGATGTGGCCCCGGTGCTGGTGCTCCTGGGCCCACACACCACTTTATTACACTGGGAGACATGTGGGATAGGAAGACAGGGTGGCATTTAGGAGCATGGGCCCTAGAGGCTGACCCCTAAGTTTCTGCTTCTAACTTGCACAGGTTAGCTGGGGGACCTTGGTGAACTTACTTACCTTCTCTGCCCCTCAGTTCCCTAATGTGTAAAGTGGAAATGATAGTACTACCCACCTCATAAAGCTGTGAGCTGAAATTAGATTATGGCTTTTTAAAAAAGATTTTATTTGTTTATTTGACAGAGACACAGTGAGAGAGGGAACACAAGCAGGGAGAGTGGGGGAGGGAGAAGCAGGCCTCCCAAGGAGCACGGAACCTGACGAGGGGCTCAATCCCAGTACCCTGGGATCATGACCTGAGCTAAAGGCAGATGCTTAACCCACTGAGCCACCCAGGCACCCCTCTCTAGGTTCATTATTAAGAGGGGACCTTTCAATAGTGATTTATAGGTCAGAGGATATTCACACATAGTGTATCTCTTTGTTGGAGTAGTAGTCCCCATGCTTTCAAGTGTATAGCAGTCTAATGATGTGCTTGTTAAAACTACAGGTTCCCAGGCTCTAACTTACAGAATCTGATTCAGTAGATCTGGGTGTGGGTCTAGGACTCTGCATTGTTACCATTACTTGTAAAACTGTTGTATTGCTTAGAGCTGGAAAAGATGAAGAGGTGAGTAAACAGACCTAGGGAATTAAAAAAGAACTAGGGATCACACTTCTTAAGATATGTCAAATACTTCTGTTTGTATTTAATGCTAGTCAGGTATCTTAACCCCCTTCTTATAGGATATCTTTGAATGCAAGCATTCTTTTAGTGCATATGTGAACCCATACCTGGCCAGTCTCCAAATGTTGCTGGGTTGTTTATTTTTCTCTATTATCTCTGTGATAGCCATTTCTTCCTTCTGCTCCCATTATACTATTATCCTCCTAGTTCAGGCCTTATGATCACGTACCTGGGTGTATTGGTTAGCTTTTGCTGGGTGATAACACACCACCTCAAAACATAGTGGTTTCAAACAACCACCATGTATTTAGTCCATCATTCTCTGGCTCAGTAAATTGGGCCTGGGTTCAGGAGCAGCTCTGTTGGTCATGTCCGACCTCACCCAGGAGTCTGTGAGCAACTGGGACAGCAGCTCCACATGACCCCTCATCACCAGCCAACTAGCCAGGGCTCGTCCACACGGGGGCAGGACAGTTCCAAGTGCGGAGGACGAGCACTTCCCAGACCTCTGCTGTATCCCTTTTGCTAACATTCCATTAGTCCAAGCTGAGTCCCATAACCCACCCAGAACCAGAGGGCGGAGGAATAAAGTGCTTGTGAATAGAGATGCTGCCATGTCACATCACAAGGGCACGAGCAGAGGGAGAGTAATCGGTGCTCATTTGCACAGTCTCCTGAAGGATCACATCTCCTGCCTTGCAGGCTTTTCTGGCTGTGGGCTCTTGCTGCTCCAAAGCCTGTTTCCCGCTGCCATGTTCATTTTCTGTAAGCACTGCTTTCGAATTATATGCCTGTTCATAAACCCCCCAGGGCCTCCGTCTTCCCCCCTCCCCATTAGCTGGAAACTCTCCTGCCTAGCTTTCCGAGGTCTCCTTAGAGTAGCCTGACCCGAAAAGCAGAGCATGCAAGACAAGAGAGAAAGAACTAGCAGCAGTCGGGGGAGGCTGGGACACTAGTCGAGCCCAGCCACAGCCAAGCTTTTCACTTCTCTCTCTCCATCTGTGAAACGACAGAGTTTAGGTTTAAATCTGAAAGGTTCTTCTCAGATTTCAGATTTTGGCTGAGTACCTAGACAAACTCAAACTTATTTCCTCTTACTCTGTAAATAAACCTTCCACTGCAGTAATACCCAGCTTATTTTCTTCCCACTGAACATCTGGGTTATGTGGCTCTTTGTGCTTTCATTCCCCAGGTTTTCTCCATGGGCGACTCCCCTTTGCTTGCTTGCTTGCTTTTTAATATATTTTTTAAAGATTTTATTTATTTATTTGACAGAGATCACAAGTAGGCAGAGAGGCAGGCAGAGAGAGAGGAGGGGAAGCAGGCTCCCTGCTGAGCAGAGAGCCCCATGTGGGGCTCAATCCCAGGACCCTGGGATCATGACCTGAGCCTAAGGCAGAGGCTTTAACCCACTGAGCCACCCAGGTTACCCAAGGCTGATAACTTTTAAAACCAGCAGGAGGATAAGACTGCTTGAGCAGAAGTGGTGATGATGGGAGTGGGAGTGGGGGGTTGGAGAGGTGGATGTGTTTGTTAAATGTATCCAAGATAACATATACTTATTCAGCTGGTTAGTTGATAGAATATATCTGCAAAATTGCTTTGCAGGCCTTTCCTCCAGCCATCCTGTGACTCTGGTTCTCGCCTCTATTTCCTTCAGTGTTTATCCTTTTCTTCCGTAAGCTGTCACCATGACCCTGACAAAAGGTTCCTTCACCTACTCCAGTGGCGAGGAATATCGTGGCGAGTGGAAGGAAGGTGAGAGGAACCCCAGGGAATCAAGTGATGAACACTTCCTTTGGCTGAGAAGCCAACTGGATGAGTCTTCATAGTCTAATTCCAGGATTTAATCTGAATAGTGCCTTTCCTTTCTTTGATTTTAGGACTAAATAAAGGCATTAGAAAATGCCATTGTTTTCCCAGTCTCCAGCAATGAGTTAAATCTTTCCACTTCGGAATGTCAAGTGTTTTAACCTCTTTTTATTCTTTAGTGGTATTATTTAGGAATTGTTTTTATTTTTTTTAAATATTTTATTTATTTTTTTGACAGATAGAGATCACAAGTAGGCAGAGAGGCAGGCAGAGAGAGAGGAGGAAGCAGGCTCCCCGCCGAGCAGAGAGCCCGACGTGGGGCTCGATCCTAGGACCCTGGGATCATGACCCGAGCCGAAGGCAGAGGCTTTAACCCACTGAGCCACCCAGACACCCCAGGAAATTGTTTTTATAAATACTCATGTACTAGGCAGAGTAAAATGAATTATTTTGAGTGCCTATAAAGTAGAAAATGCAGAATTCATTGCAATGATGTGGCTCCAGTGAATTTAAAAAGTTCAGGAAGATCTGGAAATTGGGACAGAGAGATACTCAAGAGCAAGTGACAGTCATTGCCTTGAATTTCCTGTGACAGCTACTGCATTCGGAAGCATCTAGTCACAGGATTGGTGAAATTCTTCAGAGCCTGAGACACATAGTCTGACCACTTCAAAGCCTCGTGGGGCCAGTCCTAGCAAGCCACTAGCTGCCCCGAGAAGCCTCGACTTCCTACAGTTGTGCCAGTGAAGAGAAGTTCCGGCAGTTTCGACACGCACCCCATTCTTCTCACGTTAGATCCCTACAGCTCGTGAATTTTTGAGCCCTGAGAGGAGAAAGTGGGCAGATGGGATGTGCCCTTGCTTGGTATATCTCCCACCTTACTCCTGCCTCCCCAACACCTGCCGTCCCCTGAAATCTGGCCATTTAAGGTTACCACTCTGCCAGCTGGTCTCTGTCCCAACTGCTGGAAGGACATGATTGCTCCTCCAGCATCTTGCTGTGTTCTGGTCAGTTCAATGGGTAAGCACAGCCCTCCTGACGTAACAAAGCCCGAATCAGTATTGCCAGTCAGCCCATGAAGTGTGCCCCCTCGCTTCACGATGCCCTGTGGCACTGTCTCCTCTCCGAGAGGCAGCAAAAGTCAGTGGTGAGGGCTCTCCAGCCAGGATGCCTGCTGCATTTGCTTTCTTGCTCTGCCACTCAACACTCAACTTGGTCTTGAGCAAGTGATTCAGCCTCTCCTAGCCTTGCTTTCTGCATCTGTGAAATGGGAATAATAATAGTACTGTGCTTTTTATGTCTGTGAATGGGAATAATAATAGTACCTCTTATCATCGTGAGAATGAGATAGGTTGATAAATGCAAAGTGCTCAGAAGAGTGTCTGACACGTAGTCAAGGTGCTATGGTAGTTAGTTTTATTTTCCAGCACTCTTGCTCATACCGAGAGAGCCCTGCTCCACATCTGATGCTCGTGACAAAATGGGAAGGTCCCAGGAGCCGGATTTTCCTGGTGTCTGGCTCCGGGTAGCAGTTCTCTGCCCCACTAACATCACTGCCTCTCTTCATTCCCTTGTGGGTTGGGTGATGAGCGACAAGGGATGTTAAAGGGGGGTCCCTGAAGCCGCCTTATCCCAACCTGACAACTGTCTCTGTCTTTGTTCAGGCCGCAGACACGGTTTTGGTCAACTGATGTTTGCAGATGGTGGCACCTACCTGGGTCATTTTGAGAATGGGCTCTTTAATGGCTTCGGGGTACTGACCTTCTCCGATGGCTCAAGGTAAGTCCTGGTCATTCCTTTCTCAGCTTTGATAGTGGTAAATAGCTGCTCAGACCTGAGCTTGGCCCTGGGCCCTCTGAAAACAGGCAAGAAGTAAGCAGTTCTTTTATGAGTTACTTTATAAATAGATCTAAAATTTGAAATGGCGAGGAGCCAAGTGACCTTCCACCCGACTGCCATTCTCTTGCGTTATCTCCTTGAGATTAGAGCCACATATCACACATGCTCTCTGGCCCTCCTCTAGGAGTGGGGCGGTGGGGGCAGGGATTCTGAGGCAAGCAGAATCCGCGCCGCTCCTTGGCATTAATAGGTAACACACACGGGTAGCTGCTTCACACAGCTAACCTGACAACTCACTAACTCCATCTCCTGTTCCTGCAGGTATGAGGGGGAGTTCGCCCAGGGCAAGTTTAATGGCGTCGGAGTCTTCATCCGACATGATAACATGACATTTGAAGGGGAATTTAAAAATGGCAGAGTAGACGGTTTTGGTAAGTCCCAGCCCCGCAGGATGGGAGCCCGGGGGTGGGAGCGTGCCAGGGGTGGAGGTACACCTGGTTAGCTTGGATGCTTTCCTGGACGTCTGCCCATCCATAGGATCAGGCCCGATGCCCGCCTGTGGAACTTGCTGGTTCAGGGCTCGGGAGTGAGGGCTGCAGGTTTTCCTTCTCCACTGCTCCATGATACCGAGCTGCTCTCTGAGTCACGCACGCCCTTATCAGTCCCACATTTGCTCTGTTCCCCTCAAAGGCCTGCTGACCTTCCCTGACGGTTCTCACGGCATACCCCGCAACGAAGGTCTGTTTGAGAACAACAAGCTGCTTCGGCGGGAGAAGTGCTCCACGGTCGTGCAGCGGGCCCAGAGCGCCTCCAAGTCAGCCAGAAATCTTGCTGCCTGATGGGCATCGTGCACCCGCGCCCGGGCTCGGGCCACAGCGCAGGCCCCCACGATGCACTCGAGGTAAATACGTGAACCGGACGTGAGAGGAGATGAGAATGCCCACGGAGCGGATGCCCCCTCACCTGCCAGGTGGGGATTCGATGACGAAAGTCATGAGGACTCTGGCCCCCCCTGGCCAGCAGCAGGATCACCAGTTCTGTCTCTGCCTCTCTCCCTGGTTGGTATTCTCTGTCCCTAACGCCTCAGGTCGCCCAGTGCAGACCTGCTTCGACTTGATTTCCTGCCCCTGGAGGCAGAATTGCTTCATTCTGCCTGTACTGGAGGCAGTTGATCCTGGCCCCAGATTAGGGCGAGTGCTTTGTGCTACCCTGGAGAAACAGGGAGAAACATAGGGGTGGCTTAGACAGCTCCTCAGTCCTATGAAAGTCAAAGAGTGTTTCTGTGTGTCACCCGCTCTTTGGCTGCTGGTTGGCTTCATAACTCCGGGCCTTCCACTTTGTCTCCCCAGGCTGTGAAGGGTTCAGTAAGAATACAATTTCCCTCTGCCTTGACTGTACAAGCTGTCTTCCTTACCGGAGTTCTAGCAGCTAATTTGTGCCCCATTGTGCCTCTCTCCTTCCTTAGACACGGGACAGATCCCTTTGGGGGACAGTCAAGAAACTGATAGGAGGAGTCATCTCATAACGTGTATTTGTCACTTACCCCGGGGCAGAGGACAGACATCTCTGGGCCACTTCAGGCCCTACCATGGAGTAACTGAATCCCTAGGGATGGCTTGGGCTGACACAGCCCCTTCCCAGTGGACCCATAGGTCAGACCCACCTCAACCCCTTGGAGCTTGGGGAGAATTGGGCGGGTTCTAGGACTGCAGTGAACCAAAAGAGAATTTGGTTCCTTGAGTTTGGTTCATGGTTAACTCTTCCATCACGAGCTTGGCCGTCAGCCCTGGGGATCAGATCTGGATGGATGGGACCCCTGCGTAGTTTATGATGGAGGCCTCCAGTTACCCCAGAACCCAGACATGCCCACTGCACTCCAGCCCCTTACCCTAACACCAGATTGTGGTGGAAATTATAGCCCTGTGCCTCTATTTATTCTCTGAGTTGTACTGTAGAAACAAGTGTTTATGAGGAATAAACAATCAGCAGAACTGCCTATACTTAGTTTATCGACTCTGGCTCTGCCTCCTCATGAATCAGCCCATTTGCCGTTTCTAAAAGTTCATCACAGATGGGGTCTTGGAACTGACACTGCAGAGTCTACTACACAGTACTTAATTCTCCATACCTCTGAAAGGTAGAAGCTTTTTTTTTTTTTTTTTTTAAATCAGATGGGTTCAGGTTGCCCAAACTAGAAAGTGGCAGAGCTGGGTGGGATTTGTATCCCGGTTTTTCTGATTCCAAATCACTTTCCACTGTACTTCTCTTGCCCTGAGCGTCATGAGTGCCCCCATCCTGAGACCAGTTATTCTCACATCTGCTGGGTTACCTTGGGCAAGTCAATTCCTGCCTGGATTTCCCCTTTTCCTGCAGCAATACCTCCCCAACTGAGCTAATGTGCAGTGTTCACCTACCATGCTAACCCCTTTACATGCGTGATCTTGTGGATCCCTGGGAGAAAGGAACTGTTATAATCCCCAAGTTATAGATCAGATCAGGCACTTAAGTAGTTGCCCAAGGTCCCACCGACCCTAAGGGGCAGGTCTAAGAACTTAAACCCAGGCCTGCTTAAGTTAAGCCCAGAGGCTGAGTGCTTTACCAGTACACCAGCCAGCCTCCCAAGCCCTCAATTTTTGCCCCATCCCTAAGCTGGATTCTCCTCTGAGCCCAGATCTTCTGGATGTTCCCTGTAAGAAAAGCCCAGGTGCTAATAAGCCCTAAGCTTCAGTACCATCCTGATGGCCAATTTCAGTTGAAGATCGATACCTTTTATATTCTCTCCTCTAGCCTTTGTCCTAAACAAGGACCTGTTTACCTTTTTTTTTAGCCAGAGTAATTTTTAAAACATTCATCTCTGGTTTACTGCCACTAGTCTAGTATCACTGAATAAGGTTAAACATTTCTGTAGAAAGCAGCCTTTTTGGCTAATGTGCTAAGGTGTTTCTGAATATCTTAGTTGAACCTTTTTGCCTCCTACCTCCCACCCAGAACTTCAACAAGCCTTTCCCCTAGGCCACCACTGATCTAATACCTTCTTTGCTGTAGACTGCTAGGGCCTCCCTCAAGAGCTGGGAGAAAGCAGACCTTGAAAGTTAAATTGCTTCTAGGCAATTCTTGACATCCAGGCAGGAAACCTAAGACCTACATGGCAGCGAGGTGTCCATTTGTACAAGGCCACACTGTTTTCAGTTATTCAACTTTATTGTAAGAACAAAGTATTATTTTTAACAAAGAAAGCACAGTGCCTAAGGCAAGAGGATGGCCAGGTCTTAGACCAAGTCTTTTTCCCTAATGTTTCAGACCAGGTTGGCTAGAAGTCTAAAATGTAACATTTATCCACCAGGTGTCATTATTTACCAACTCTGGCAAGGCCCTGGGCAGCTCCATGCTCTCTACAGTTGAGATGAGGCTAGAGTTGAGAATATGAGATGATCAAAATGGATTTAGGAAAGGCACTGTGTCTGAAATGTAGCTGGGGGGCCTTTCAAAGGCCAGAGACGCTTTTCTGATTAGGTTTCTGAACTGCCCCACCCCCTTCCTCTGGAAGGAGTCAGGTTCTTAGGAAGAGCCCTGGCTCCCTGCTGCACTGTGCTGGGCTTAGGTGTGTACCCCCAAGTCTAAGTGGCCATCCCATCAGTAAAATACATGACCTTACTTTTGCCCAGTTGCTCCCTGCTCTTGCCGGCTGGTTCCCAGTCATGTGTCACAGGGCACAGGAAGGCACAGGAGAGGGACAAGCAATTGCTCCTCCCCAGGCGGAAGGTCTCTAGAGAGCCAGAGTTGAGGCTACAAATGCCAACAGTCATGGGGCTGCGAGAATAGGAAATGGGTGTGCGTGGCAGAGCCTGGGAGAGGCTCCCTAGAGGACCGAAGTAGGAAAACAGGTTTTGAAATCTCATACCCCCATGTGCTTCTTCAGCTGCAGGTACAGGGCAGGAAGCTGAGATGGGCTCAGGCCAGGCACCTGCCCTCAGAGCCAGCCATTACTGCTGAAGTCCATACGTAGTGCCTCCTCATCTGTGGGGCTCAGCTCCTGCAAGGGGGCACGGCAGGGGCCTCCATAGTAGCCAAACCAGTCCATGGTCTTCTTCAGCCCGGGGATCCCAAAGCGCCGGGTCACCTGTGGAGCAGGGAGTGTTAGAACAAACTGGGGAGTCTCTGCCTGCTCGTGTCTAGACACACGTGTCACTTTAGAAAGTTAGGGTTCCTCCCCACCTCCCCTGGTAAAGTAACTTTACCAAATCGGTGATACATTGGTTGATTGGAAATTCAGACTGAGAGACCAGAAGGCAGGACAGCAGTAGAGAACACAATGCCAACAACTCAGATTAAGGAAGTCCCCTCCTTGGGTTTAGGAGAAAAATCCACCCCATTGGGGAGAAACTTGGCATTCACTCACTCATCAACCTGGGACCGGAGAAGATAGTAAGGCTGGGGGTCTGCAGGCCAGTTCCCAGGGACCTAGGGCCAGGGCACAGACCTGGGAGGCCAGGAAAGGGAAGGGTCTGTGAGAGCATCGGGCATAACCCAGACCTCCACTGGCCCTGCAGGAGGGACACTGATCCACGCATAGCTCCCTCCTGACCCCAAATCTGAAAAACAATGCGTCAGCTTTCCTGAGAAGTTCCACTGTGTAGCCATATATCACAAACTTACTACATCCAAGCAAGTTTTCTTGCCTAAAAAAATGAGGGGCTGGACGACATGATATCTGGAGGGTTTTCCATTGTGAGGGGGACTGGAAGCTATTGTCGTAACTTAAAATCATGCAGGGGGTCCTCTAGAAAATGAAGCATCAAGTTTCTTCACCTTTGGCATAATAACCAGCAACTGGTTATTTCACGCTGATCAAAAGTGTTAGGTGAATCTCTGACTACCTAAAAGCTAGGAATGTAATCATTACTTACTAAAGTTTTATTTTGGAGGGAAGGTAAAACCTTAGAAGTATGGGTTTCACAAAGGGTAAAATAATAAAAGAGGTTGTCTGGGTAAAGTTGAGAGCCGCTGATGAATGACTGATGACCATTTACCACTAGTGGCCAGGGAATTTTTTCTTGAAACGAGTAATACACCATCCTCCTTCCTAGCCTGGCCCCAGCCATGATGTTCTAATAACCTCGGCTTTTCACCCAAAACGTGAGCGGGGTGCGAAAGACCTAAGGGAGAGGATGGGAATAAGAAGTACCTAGAGAAAAGACTTCTTCCACCGTAGGTGTGTGACATCTCTGAGTTGCCCCCTCCTCAGACCCACAGAAATAACTGAATGCTTTGGTGGTAAAGAACACAGAAAGTCCTAAATATAGCCAGGGCAGGAGGCCGGCTGGGTGGGAAGGCAGAGGAAGGACATTGTGTTCGAGCAGGGCAGGGCAACAGGGTGACATCAAGCTGCTCCTGGGGTGGCTGAGCAGACAGCCCAGGCAGCAGAAAGGTGTTCCAGGCATTCCTGAGTGTGTGCCCAGAGCTGGCACAGGAGGAGGCCCCGAGTGAAGAGTAAGGCAGGATGGCACGCGGAGAGCTAGCAGGGCAGCCAGCATCCTCTCCTCCCAAGGGGCAGCCCACGGCTTCATCTGTCAAATGAGGAGATGACAACACCTACCCCATGTCACAAGAATCAAATGGGGAAAATACCGCTATAAAACCACACCCCCAAGGGATCTAAAAGCTCCTCCTTTTCCTGTCCTGGTGGTATGCTGGTTCTGGAACCTTCTCTCCTGTGCAGGTGAGTGGGCATAGAGAGCAGAGGTACCACCCCACTGGAGTGTCCAGTACCTACCAGAGAGTCTGTGCCCTGATGGGGCTCGACTGAATGACCATCATTTCTGTAGTTCTTGTGTCCTATTAATAGAGCATCCTATCCCAGGAGAACCTTCACACCCAAGGAGACTTGTGCTTTCTTCCTCAGCTGTCCTTTCTCTAAAGCTGAGTTCACCTGCTCCATGGAGGTAAAGATCAAAGCTGGGAGAGAGATCTAGAGCCCACCACTTTACCCAAACAAAGCATTACTGCTTAGACAGGGACTATCACCTCAGATGCAAAGCTTAAGGGGGTGCCAACAAAATCAGTCATCAAGGTAAGTAAAATTTAGTGTCGATTTTCTTAAAAAATCAAAATCAATGCAAAAAAAAAAAAAATCCCACAATGAACAGTGTCAGTTTTAAATAAAGACAGGATCCGAGGGGCGTCTGCGTGGCTCAGTGGGTTGAGCCTCTGCCTTCAGCTCAGATCGTGGTCTCAAGGTCCTGGGATCGAGCCCCACATTGGGCTCTCTGCTCAGCGAGGAGCCTGCTTCTCCCTCTCTCTCTGCCTGCCTTTCTACTTGCGATCTCTCTCTCTCTGTCAAATAAATAAAATCTTAAAAAAAAAAAAAAAGACAGGATCTGACAGAACCATGCCCTGCCATATCATGACCCAAGGCAAAAGTAAATGTGTGCCCCTAGATTGGTGTTCTGTATGGTTTTTTTGGTTCATTTTTTTTCTAGGAATTGATGCAGGAAGAAAAAAATTTTTAAAGATTTTATTTATTTATTTGACAGACAGATCACAAGTAGGTAGAGAGGCAGGCAGAGAAAGAGAGAGGAGGAAGCAGGCTCCTCGCTGAGCAGAGAGCCCGATGCAGGACCCGATCCCAGGACCCTGGGATCATGACCTGAGCTGAAGGCAGAGGCTTTAACCCACTGAGCCACCCAGGTGCCCCAGGAAGAAAATTTTTGATGAGGTTGTTTCCATTCAAGCCAGGAAAGTTAAATTATAATAAATTATGTTTTTTAATATAGATAAAATATTTAAAACTAAAAGAATGCTGTTTTAATGCACCTACTTTTAAGTTTTCCAAGATATTTTTTTGAAATAGTTTAATGTTCTATAGGGGGCAAAAATCACCATTTAGAAAAATACTTAGAGGGGCACCTGGCTGGCTCAGTTGGTAGAGCCTGCAACTCTCTCTTTTGTTTTTTTTTAAGATTTTATTTATTTATTTATTTATTTATTTGACACACAGAGAGAGAGAGAGAGAGACAGTACAAGCAGGTGGAGTGGCAGGCAGAGGAAAAGGGAGAAGCAGACTCCCTGCTGAGCAGGGAACCTGACCTCCCAGACTGAACAGGGAACCTGACCTCTCCACTGACCAGGGAACCCAAAGTGGGGCTGGATCCCAGAACCTTGGGATCATGACCTGAGCTGAAGGCAGATAGCTTAACTGCTTCACTGCCTAACCGACTGAGCCACCCAGGTGCCCCGAGCCGGCAACTCTTGATCTTGAGGTTGGAAAAAGAAAGAAAAAGGGAGAGAGGGAGGGAGGAAGGGAAAATACGTAGAGTTTCCACTTCCAGAAAGATGGAATAGATGTATTTTTCCTTATTCCTCCCAACAAATACAGCTAAAAAACCTTGGACATTATATAAAAACAAATGTAAGACTCTGAAAGGTAGAGAGAAGGAAGACAAGCTAGGGACTTCAGAACCCAAGGAACACAGAGGTGAGTTCCTTGGCCTCGACTGGAAGCTTAAGAAGGCAGCAACCCTAAAATGCCAATCGGTACAGATAATACAAGCCCCCAACAAAGCCTATTCACTCAAGCCAAGGACCAGGAAGGAGCAGCCTGGTAAAATAGAAAACTTTAAGACAATCACCACTCTGCTCCAGCCAGGCACCCCTGCAAAAACCATGGCCCCATCCCTACCATCCCTATCCAGGCCAGCAAAGGTTGAATTGGGAGCCAGAACTTCTACCCCTGACTCTGGCAGGAAAGAGTGCCCTTCTCCACCTCCCCAACAATGGATGGTCTTAGCAGAGAGGAAAGTTAGGGCTTACACAGCACTGCCCACACCGAAGGAGGCCACCCCCACCCCAGACATATTTGTAATGTCAGTGGAGGCCACATGGGAAGCATTAAGGATGTATTCCTACCCCTTCTGTCAGGGAAGTGTCAGTGGAAGTCAGGGGCAGAACTATAATTTTAAAAAACCCTCTCCAAAAGAAATCTTCAGGCCCAAATGATCTCATTGGAGAATTCTAGAAAATGTTTAGAGAATATTTAACACCAATTCTACACAGTCTCTTCCAGAAAATAGAAGAGGAGAGACTACTTCCCAGTGAACTGATGAACCTATTACTATCCAGAGACCAAAAATCAGACAAAGGCAGTGCCAAAAAAAGGGCATTCATATCTCCTATGAATATAGACAGAAAAATCTTCAACTAAGTGTTAGCAAATGGAACTCAGCAATATTTGAAGAGTATTACACATCATGACTAAGTGGGATTTATTCCAGGGATGCAAGTCTAGTTCAATATTAGAAAACTATCCATGTAACTCACCATATTAGCCAGCTACAGAGGAAAAAAAATCACACAATCATATCAAGGCATTGATGAAAGGCATATCAAGGCATTGATGAAATTGATAAAATGCCTCCTGCAGTCCCACACAGACTTGATTACTATAGGTACATAATAAATCTTAAAACCAGGTAGACTAATTCCTCACACTTTGTTATTTTTTTTTCCAAAATTGCTTTAGCTAGTTTAATTTCTTTGCCTTTCCATATAAACTTTAGAATAATCGGGGGTGGTCTTGCAGAGAGATATACACACCGATGACGGGAGCAACAGAGAACCCAAAAATCAACTGGCACAAATATGCCTGACCGATTTTTTTTTTTAAGGTTCTATTTATTTATTTGACAGACAGAAATCACAAGTAGGCAGAGAGGCAGGCAGAGAGAGAAGCAGGCTCCCCACCGAGCAGAGAGCCCGACACAGGGCTCGACCCTAGGACCCTGGGACCACGACCTGAGCCGAAGGCAGAGGCTTAACCCACTGAGCCACCCAGGCACCCCAGCCCAACCAATTTTTGACAAAGGTGCAAAAGTAACTCAGTGAAGACAGATGATCTTTTCAACAATGGTGATGGAGCAAGTGAATATCCAGAAGCAAAAAGACAAAACAAAACAAAAAAAGGAACCTCCACCTAAGTCCACACTCCATACAAAAATGCTCTCAAAACGTAAAACTATAAAACTTTAAGGAAAAGAGAATAGGAAAAAGTCCTCACAGTCTAGTGTTGGGAAAAGCCTTCTTCCACTTGACATTAAAAGCATAAATACAAATGAAAATATTGATGAATTGGACATCATCAAAACTATTAAAAACTTTTGTTCTGTAAAAGACCTGCTCAGAGAATGACAAGACAAGCTACAGATGGGGAGAAAATATTTGCAAACCTCGTATGTCACAAAGGACTGGTACCTAAAAGATATAAAGAACTTCCAAAACTCAGTGGTAAAAAGAAAAAATCCAGGGTGCCTGGGTGGCTCAGTCAGCTAAGCATCTACCTTTGGCTTAGGTTATGAAGCCAGGGTTCTGAGATCAAGTCCTGCTTTGGGTTCCCTGCTCAGCCAGGAGCCCGCTTCTCCTTCTGCTGCTCCCCCAGCTTGTGCGTTTTCTCTCTCTCTGACAAATAAATTAAATCTTTAAAAAAAATCCAATTATAAAATAGGCAAGAAACATACACATTTAAGAAGATATACAGATGGCAAGTAAATACATAAAAAGATATCCAATAGCCTTAGTCATCAGAGAAATGCAAGCTAAAACCACAATGAAATGTTACTACACACCTATCAGAATGGCTAAAATAAAAAATAGTCACAGGGGTACCTGGGTGGCTCAGTG
This sequence comes from Mellivora capensis, assembly GCA_004024625.1. Classification (NCBI taxonomy): domain Eukaryota; kingdom Metazoa; phylum Chordata; class Mammalia; order Carnivora; family Mustelidae; genus Mellivora; species Mellivora capensis. Next base: position 5,469 of record PISX010025571.1, on the reverse strand, counting down.
GGTTAAAGCCTCTGCCTTCAGCTTGGGTCATGATCCCAGGGTCCTAGGATCAAGCCCCGCATCGGGCTCTCCACTCAGCAGGGAGCCTGCCTCCCCATCTCTCTCTGCCTGCCTTTCTGCCTACTTGTGATCTCTGTCTGTCAAATAAATAAATAATATCTATAAATAAATAAACAAACAATTTCCCTTTAAAAAAAAAGTCACAATGCTTAAAGCTGGTGATGATGCAGAGAGAATGGGTCAATCATACATTTACACTGATGTAAATACAAAATGTCATAGCCACTCTGGAAAACAGTTCGGCAGTTTCTTAAAAAACTAAACATGCAACCATCATATGACCCACTAATTATGGATTTATCCCAGAAAAATGAAAACTTACAGTCACCCAAAACCCTGTGTTCAGAGCAGCTTTTCATAGCCCCAAACTGGCAACACCCCAGCTGTCCTTCCACCAGTGAACAGTTCCATGAGCCATGGCCCGGCCACACAGTGAACCACCGTTCATTAATAAAAAGAAACTGGCTGTTGCTGCGTGCAACAACTTGGACAGATCTGCAGGGAATTCTGCAGAGTGAAATCCAGCCAATTTCAAAGGTTGCAGACTCTATGATCCCATTCATATGGCCGTCTTGAACTGACAAAAGTATAAAAATGGCAAACGTATGGGTGGTTGCCGCAGTTAAGGAGGGGATTGGGGGAAGGAGGGGAGCAGGTGTACCCATGAAAGCATAACATGAAGGATCCTTCTGGTGATTAAAGACTCTGCATCTGGACTGTATCAATGTCCAAATACTGGTTGTGATATTGTACTTTAATTTTGTAAGATGTTTTTGGGGGAAACTGGGGAATGGATGGGTACATGGACTCTCTCTGTATTCTTTCTCTCTCTCTTTTTTTAAGATTTTTATTTATTTATTAGAGAGAGAGAGAAAGAGCGAGAGAGCACATGCAGGGGAGTGGCAGAAGCAGTCTCTCTGGGATCATGACCTGAGACAAAGGCAGACGCTTAACTGGTTGAGCCACCCAGGTGCCCTGTTTTATTTTTTTACAACTTCATCTGAATCTACAGTTATCTCAAAATTAAAAGTTTAATTTAAAATATGCATACAAACGTGTCTATAGGAAAACACATTGTCCTCCCCGCCTCAGACGCCAATACGGCTCAGCACCGCACGGCCGGGCTCCTTACAGGCATTCCATCTCTGCTCATCTCCTTGACTTGCCCAATACAGAATCGGGGTACATCGTCTGACTGCAGAATAGATTACTCAAAGACAAAACTCTCCTGGGAAATCTGGGCTCTGAATACATCCAGCCTCCTAACACCTCCTTTACTCCCAATCATTCTGTTTTCCAGGATCTGAGCCCATCTAATGCTGAAGGAGAGGCCCATGGTTCACTCTCTCCAGGTAGCGTGTCTCTAAGGAAGGTTCCTGGATTTACTTAATGTCACCACGATCAGCCAGGATGTTTGTCTCAATGCTTACTCCAGGTCTAGAGAATTGGAATTTTAACTGGCTCCCTAAATGAATTCCAGTGCAACCAACAGGGCTCAACTTTGTCTGAAGTTGTGATTTTCTGGAGAGGCACAAGGAGTTCCCATGCTGGGATGTACTCTAAAAGGACTTTCTGAAAGGGAAGAGGCGAAGTGGGGACTGCTGGGCCTGTCCGGGCTCCTACACCACTGAGGACACAGACACCCCCCATGTCCTGGGGCCATTGTCCGGGAGCTCACCGCAGTGTTCGGCTCAATGAGGCGGTGCTGCAGTTTCTGGGCATCTTCCCATTGCCCCGTGAGGCACAGTCGCTCCAGCTGGCACACCTGAGCCCCCAGGACGTTGGCCAGGGCACACACGCCCCCCACAGCTCCTGCCCCACAGTAAGATGCAAAACATCAGCCAGAGCTGCTTCTCATGGGTGATTCCAAACCCTGAGTCCCCGCCCCTCTTATTCTGGGGAGAGAGGATGTGGATTTCCATGCCGCTGGCTAGCCATGTCCAAGGCACGCTCTGTGAGTCCAGAGTCCAGATTTCCAGAGTGAAAAGCTGCCAGCATATCTGAAGTAGAATCCCACAGGCTGAAGGTCAGGGAACAGAGCCTGAAGGCTAACTTAAGGACAGTTCCTCCCCTGCACCCCCCAACACACCTCCCAGACTGAAGTCCCACCTGCCGGTTGACAACACTTCCAGGATCCTCTACTAGCCCCTGACTCATCAGTCCGGGAAGGGGGTGGAGTGGACGGGAAGCCTTCACTCTTCTGAAATCCTATTCCTCCCCCTCCCCGGTGAATTCAGCCTGGGATGACGCTGGGGGTGGGGGGTAGTGGAAAGAGCCCTGGACACAGTCAGGAGACCACATATTTCCTCTCACTGGCAGCATGAATTTGCACGAGTCACAGACCTCCCAGTCCTCTGTTCTCATCTGGGCAGTGAAAACGGGCTGGCTGTGATCTCGGGAGGCCTTGCCACTCTGCCAACCTGTGATGTGATTCTAAGGCTAGTTAGGGGTGACCCTAAGCACGGTGGCCTCAAGACTGGAGAGTGGGAAATTTGGAATGAGCTAAGATAGCTGCCATTTATTGATCTCCACTCTATGCCAGTCACTATGCAGACACACGGCCAAGGCTCTCACATTCTCACAACACCTCCCTGCTCTACAGACTAGAGGCTCAGGCCAGCGAGGTTGTACACCCCGCCCGGCAGTACTCAGTAAGTGGCGGAGCTGAGATTCCAACTCACATCCCCCCTGCCTGCAGGGCCCATGCTCTTTCCATCTACTCCGCCCTCAGGAACAAGGCTTCAATGGGTCCCCTCTTCTGGCCTTGCACTTTGGAGACTGTGACGTGGCAGAGGAGAGATGTGATGTGCAAGGACCCAGGCTGCAAGCCACAGTCTGTGCAGAGCAGAGGAGAGGATCCACAATTGCCCCCTCAGCACCGGACAAGTAATGCAGATCTGGACTTCCTGGGGCTTCAGCCCAAGGGAGCCGATGCTTCCTCTCTTCCCCACTCCGGGGCTCAAATACAACCTGAACCCAAGGAGCCTGACCCACAGCAGACCAGCATGGTTGGTTTAGTGGTGACATTCCTCGGATCCTGGACGGGAACAGAATCAGGCAGCTGAAGATCCCAGGCCCAACCCTCTAGGTCTGACAGTTCCTTCTGGCCTGGCCCCGGGGGGAGGGGAAAACAGACTCCTGGACCAGAGGAAAGGCCCCAAGGCCTCTGTCCTCAGAGGATGACTTACAAGGTGAGATTAGAAGAGATAAATTGTTAACTAAGCAGAGAGCCTGGGACCTAGCACAAACTTCAGGCATCCCTGCTACAGCCCAAGGACTACACATGGCCACTGTCTTCTGCCCAGAAAGGTCACTCGTATGCCTCCAATATTCAGACAAGCGAGGCAAAAGGACCCTGCAGACGCAGACCCAGGCCCAGCCTTCATTCGGGGCCTGGCTGTACCACCCACCGCGACAGTGTGAGAGCAGCAGGAGGCCTACCCACGGCATAGCTGGCCAGCAGGAAGCCAGCCGATCCAGCCAACACCTGGAAGTCCTGCCTCCTGGTCTTGTGAACCAGCAGCCCCATCCTGGTCACCTGCAACAGCAAACCTGTGTGAGTGCTAAGCCTCGAGCTTCCATGCCACGCGAGATGGGGGCTGGCCAAGGGTGGGGGAATGAGCATCTCGGCCCCAGAGAGCTCCCCCAAAACTTGGACAGAGGCCCAGAGAGCCCACACGGTGAGAAGAACCCAAATAGGAGCCCAGGACTGAAGTGGGTCCCAGAGCCTCCCTGAAGCTGAGAGCGAGGGAGAAGAGGAAGGAGCCCCAGCTGGGAGCCGCTGGTACTCACGTCGCCACCACTGTCCTTGATGCCCACGATGTTGGGGTGCTGGGAGAGAGTGACCACCGCACCCACGGGCAGGTCCAGCCCCGTGTTGGCCGGGACGCTGTAGAGCACCACAGGAATGGGGGAGAGGTCAGCGACCTGAGGGAGGCAGAGAAGAAGGGAGAGGCAGAGGGCAGCTGCCCCAGGCCTGAGGAGCCCCAGGCACTGCCCACTACCAGCAGCTCTGGGCCTGGGTCCCCGCAGGGCCTCCTGGACAGGCCCACCTCCTGGACTAGGAGTCACAGTGCTGTGTTCCTTGCTTATAAATGATAATAACAACATTTCATGAGTGCTATCTATGTGCCAGGCTCAGTTCTCAGTCCTCTGTATTTCGATGGAACTAGGTCCTTGCAATGACCCCATGAGGAAGCCGCCATCATTTCTCCCCTGTGAGAGGCTAGGAAATAGCCACATTTGGCTGATCAGTCACCCAGCAGCATCCCTCCCCGTTCCCACAGATGCCATTCATGGGAAATGGGCTCTCCTCTCGGGCCCCAGCTTCTCTGTCTCTTCTCCTCCTCCAGCCTCCTCTTGGTCGCAGGCCCCAAACCCATGCTCATGCCTCACACCCACCTTGGTGTAGTGGTGAACGAGGGCCGCGCTGCTCATGCGGCCACGATAGTAGCAAGGGGTCACCACGATGGCAGCATCAGCCCCAACCTGGGCCATGCTCACAGTCATCTCCACGGTGGCTTGAGTGGCTATAGGAAGAAAGAGGGAGTCTTCCCTATAGGCCACAGCGGGCGACATGGCGGGGGACAGCAGGAGGCAGAAGGGCAGGGCTAGGATCCCAGGGCAAGCAAGTGGTTCAGAAGAGACAGAACCAGTAGCCTGAACCAGCGCCAGGGCCAAGAAGCCTGGCTCCCCACCAGCCCCAGGCACCGCCCCCCACCCCCGAGCCCAGAGCACCGAGGTCTCACACTCGCAGCCGGAGCCGGCTAGCAGGAGTTTGTCCTTGGGCATGGCCTGACGGACTCGGCTCACCACCTCCAGCCGCTCGCTGCTGCTCAGGAAGGGGAACTCGCCATTGGAGCCCTGGACCACGAAGCCTGCAAGAGAGGTCCCATCCCAGCCAACACCTTCCCATCCTCTGCAAATAACCGGGACATTGGTGGTACATGCAGCGGTGTTCCTACCTCCCCAACACCATAGCTTTTCACACATTTCCTTCCCGTCTTTGTCCTGATGCAGGCAGAATGTTTTACCCAGTTCTGAGGGCAGTGTCCGCACCATTTTTCTTTGTGTTAATGAACTATCTTAGCTATACCCCAAAGAATCGATAATAATAAAATCCACAGGTGTATACACAGCACCCATGGCAACCCTCCCCTGATCACCTTTTTCTTCCTCTTCTAGCTGTCTGTCATTGTTCCCATCCCTTTATCCCCTTAAGATGTATATGTTGACCCATAAACAAGACATGAGACTTTTTTTTTCCCATCGTAAGTTTTACAGAAAAGGAATCAAGCTCTTAACAACATTCTGCATTTTGCTATTGGTGATCAAGAGCATGTTGTGACCTTTGTCCACAGCAGTACACAGTTCTGGTTCATTCATTTTATTTTATTTTATTTAAAAAAA